>JAOYRR010000629.1:0-41673 GCA_038994665.1 Podotricha telesiphe
GTTAAAACTGTCTCAGGGTTAAATCTTCAGGTTTCGCCATTGCATCTTGTATAGTCCCGAAATGTATTTTCTTTTGTAAATTATAGTAACATTTCTTATATTTTCTTTTCCTCTTATTTCGTATATACTATCTCAGTGTCAAACATTATTATGTGATCTCTCCACTTTCCGTTCGTAATCGAGACATTGCACCAAGAGTTTTCCAAGAGCTGAAAAATGAAAATAACTTCGAGAGTTCCCATTTAACCCAGTTATCCATTGCGCTTACAGTCAGACGCTACCTCACTGCGACTCGATGGCAGCCTTAAGATGACATTGACGCGTAAACATCGCGTTGCCGTGTGTGAATATAAACGTATATAACAAACACATTGTAGTGTGTTATATATATATATATATATATATATATATATATATATATATTTCATTTAATGTATTTTTTGTACATTAATTTAAAAATATATTAACATAATGCACTCCTTCGCTATATAAACTATAACTGTGCCAAACTTCATACACCTCTGTCCGCATAATTTTCGTAAAAAGCGTTACAAAGTTTTTGCTTTACATATTAAATCTAGATAATACTTTTGGCCACAAACGCTCTTTGGTATCGGAATGATTTTTCATAATTGCCCACTTATGGCCTTTTGTACTGTTCTACAACTGTACAGCAAAATAGCTAGATTGTGCTATGTAAAATATCTTAGTGTTCTTATTGGAGAAAATCCTATCTTCAAGAATCACGTTCTTGCTACTGCGCCCCGCTTACAAAAACTTACGTACACCTTTAAGCAACTAAGACCTGGCGCAAGTATTGAAATTATGACGATGGTCTACAACGCCATTATACAGTTTCTTTCTTTACTTTCTTATTGCATACTAGCATGGGGGCAGCAAAAGCAGTTTTACTTCCTCTAGAAAGAGTTCTAAGGTTTATTTTAAAGGTTATTACATCTAAGCCTGTCCGCTTCTTGACAACTCAGTTGTATCAGATGTGTGGAGTGTTCGAAGTTCGGCAAATGTTGTGTTCTATTTTAAAAAAGCATAGATTCACCTCCTTTGATTCGTAGCTTACGTTCGGTAAACACAACCAGCAGTCTGCAGACGACTGTCGCCTACCTCTCCTTGTGCACCTCTTAGATTCATTCCCGGCTCGATTGCTGGAAACTACTGAGTTCCCTCCACCACGACAAGGTGGGCGCGAGTTGGGGGGAGGTAGTCGCAGCAGGGTGACGTTTCGCCGGTCCAGGGCGTCCGCCCATACGGGGGCGCCGTAGAGGGCCACTTGACCACTCCGGTGTACCGATTACTCGAGGCGCTCGGCCCACTAACGTTGAGCAAGAAACGCACCAAAGCCGCCGCTGTTTTGATAATAGTCACTACCCCGGTGTTGTCTGTGAGCAGTTGTCTCTCGCTGGAAAGCTATAGGGCTCCGTAACAACCACCACCTGAATCAACCACTGCGCCAAGCTTTGGACCAATAAGTCTTGGGCTCTGGCGCAGCTCGATGTTCTTGATGGCCAGCAAGATCTGGAGGGCCATTAATGATGATCCATTGGCATCTCCGCACCCTTCGCCGGGGTTTTAGGTGGAGCTTGTCCTGCAGCCCGCGCCTCCTCTCTACCACCTCGCCTTCCTTTGGACTGGGCACATACCTTCGCGCAAGCTGCGCTACCAGCCAAGTGTACAGGCACTCTTCCTCCTGCTCCACACCCCAGGCAATGTGGGGCATGCGTGCATTGATCCTTCTGTGCTCCGTTTTTCCGCATCAAAAGCAGTGATTACTGCGGTGCACCTCACTTCTACACTTAGCTGCGATGTGTCCATCTTCATGGCATCAGAAGCAACACTGCACCTGTGGCTGAAGTACTTGTACCCTTGCAGATACGAATCCCACTAACAGCCTTCCACCGCCGATTTTCTTTGCAGGACAGGGCACCCTACGCAGTGTCAAGACCGTGCCGATGTTGGCGAATTTCCCCAACTTTGACAGCATCAACATCGCAACCACCGGCTCGTCTGCTGAATTTACCGTGTCGTCGAAGCCACTTATTCGCATCTCAGCGCATTTAATGGGCCTCATGACCGTGAGTATGTTGGTAACCAATGGTCCGCGCAGACATTGTGCCAAAGCATCTGCCTTGTTGTTGCTACTGGCACCCGATAACTCCAGTATTCTACTACCGGTTGACGCCACTTTGAACCTAAGGTCTTTGATACCCAGGTCAGCGAGATTGATCTTCTCTTTCACCTGGGTAAGCACTTGCGAATAGGTGATGTTATTTTTAACATTTTTTTAAAGTGTTATTCGCACACTTAGGAAAATTGAAAAGTCATATTTAGAAAACGCAGCAGGATTTGAACCCTGCGTTCAAATTTTTATACTTTTTTAAAATCTGTCTTTTCTTACTGTCCAGTTTATATGTTTGTCGGTACATATGCGCAGGCAAATTAACGCCTGAACTCTCTGTCATACCTTTCATAAGCACAGCACACAAGCAGTTAATAAATCATTATTCATCATTCATCATTAGAGATAAATACATTAAATAATTTTCTTAAATTTCATAATTCCTTAGAGATTCCTTTACCCTTTAGGTTAATTAAAATGATTAATAATTAAAATATATACATATTGCCTGTCACTTTTATTTCAGGCCATCGTGGTGAAGTGGGACAGTATCTGGATAACACCTTCCTTGGTTGTGGGTTCTGAAATCCCACTTTTAAAAAATGTTTTATTATAAATAAATATATACTTAATAAGAATAATGTAACATGTACACCAAAACACAGGTCCTTGATCTACATTATCCTAATTTTGTGAATATGGTTAATAAATGGTCTTGAGTTAATCCTGTTTTATTTGACCTCTAAAAGACCGGATAGTTATCTATTGTTGCGGATAGTTGCATAACGGTATAAATGCTTCGGATGATACTTGCCTGGCGTGTGGATAGACGCACGGCAATGATTTTCCAAAATAAAAACAAACTTATATCAATTTAGCTAAATACTCTTTATTATTTAATACAATTTTCATTAATTAATTATCATAATAATGGTACAAGTCTCAACATTAAATATCATTAATGTTGAGACTTGACCTTGACTTCTTATTGTATTCATTCTCAGTTTGTCTCAAAACAATTTCAGATTTTCCATCAAGAAATCTTCAACCATTGTGGTTCAACCAACTGGCACATTATTTTAGGACCCTGGGACTCCAAGCTTGAATAGACGAGGTGCCACGAGTTTTATTTTTTCAGGGTATTGTCCTATAAATAAAAAAAAACAACTAGTGAAATTAGTCTCGGTGTACCAGCGCGAGAAGGCATAGTTATGTATAGACACAGAAATAATATTTAACAATATTCCCAAAGTTATAAGGCGCACTAACCCGTCTGGTTGGTTGTTTATACTTGCGAAGTATTTTGTTCGACTACAATGAATGCACGAAAGAATTAAGCATCGCCATCGTTATAAAATTATCGCTTTACATAGATACTTATGTAGGCTTCGCTTTTTTCATACAAACGTTTTTGTAATTTATGAAGCAATAAAAAAATACATAGGAAATTGAAAAACATATATTTAGAAAACGTATAAAAATTTGACTTGCCACTTGAACAATTTAAAATTAGATAGTACATTATTCGGTCCAGGAATACTATTCTGATGTTAATGTTTGGAATTAAATGCTGCGGATGCTCACTCGGGAGGCAACTTGTTCTAAAACTATATTTGAAAAGAGCAACTGTTGAGTTTCTTCACGGCTGTTCTCAGCAGAACTGCCTTCCGAGCCGGTGATGTTAATTGACGATTCGAAAGTGCTTGTAATAACCTATTTGAATAAAGAATGTTTTGATTTTGATTTTGATATAGAATGGTGCTATCCACTAAAGCAACTGACTAAACAACTATCCTTTTTATAAGGAGATTTGCCCTTTTTTTTAACATTTTTTAAAGTGTTATTCACACACTTAGGAAAATGAAAAAGACTTAGCGGTATTTTTCAAGTTCCTAATGACTTAGCGGTCAGAGCGCTTGAACGGTTTTCGAGAGGCGCGGATTCAAATCCCGCTGCGTTCAATTTTTTATACATTTTCTAAATATGTCTTTTTCAATTTCCTAAGTGTGTGAATAACACTTTAAACAATTTTAAAAATATATATATGTAATAAATAGCATTCTCTCTTGCCAAACGATTGTTTGTAGAATATTTTTTAGGTAGCAGAAATTTGTAAAAATCTCTCTACAGAGATGCTAACAACAAATATAAGTTGTTTTAAGCATATAAAAAATTCGACGTAGCTGGATGAAGGACGCATGACTTAGCGGTCAGAGCGCTTGAACGGTTTTCAAGAGGCGCGGGTTCAAATCCCGCTGCGTTCAAAAAAATTTATACGTTTTCTAAATATATTTGCCCTTTTTATTCGCAAAATTAATAAAAAGTATTCAGCAATAAATAGTGTAATTTAAACTATAATGCATATGAGGAAAAAAAAGTTGACTGAAATTACTATCAGTAATAAAAATATTCAATACAAATTACTTACTAATATAAGTCGAAGTTTCACTGCGGTTGAGAGAGGTCCTTATAATCATTGTAAAACGCTAGCGCCACTAAAGTACCTAACATAGTGCATTCAAAACTAAGGCATCTATCCCACTGGGGCAACTATCCGGGGTTTACCCTTTATTAAAAGTATTTTCATTTCTCCGCTCTAGTACCTAGAACAAAGCGCTTCGTTGACTTCGTCGATTTCTGGCGGAAAGTGGAAAACTGAATGTCTTGTCATTAGGTCCTCTCTGACTATTTTGTAATGGGATACTTGTATACTTTTATTTAAAAACTTAAATAAGTCTTATAGCATAGTAGTGGTACTGGAAGGTGTATCTAGAATTAACAAAGTAAAGCTTGAATAATTTTTTAATTTACATTTAAACATACAAAAAGTTCTTCATACAAACAAAGGGCTTGTTTGTATGAAGAACCTGGGGGTCCTCATGGTTTTACGTCACCTTACTCCAGTGTTCTCGAAGGTTAACCGAGGTCTCCAACTACCGATCTCTTATCTATTTAAAATTCATTAATATTGAAATATTAATATATTAATTAATTTAAGCGGACAAATCAATAATTTATATAAATAATAATATTGCAGGTTATCTAATATAATTTTTAGTATAAAGAAAATATATATTTTGTAAATTTATAATAAAGAAAAAATCAAATATTTATAGATAACCTAAAATATATTAAAAAAAAATTGAAATAAAAATAAACAAATTTAATATAAAGTTATTTTTAATAAATTATATCTTGTATATCAGATTAACATTAAAAAATATTTAAATATTCTAATGAATAATAAATTAAAAAATTAAAAGCATTAATTAAAAGATAAGGTACAAATTACAGAATAAAACTACCACTTGTTTTTAATTTCTTTAAGACCTGAAGATTGCAACTATGTATCGTATACATTAAAGAACAAGTGGATTTTATAGGTTTATTATTTAACTAGTTGTTACACGTAACTTCGTTTGCGTGGACTTTTAAACTTTTCCATACTGTTTCCTATGATACGTTCGTATTGCGATTCCTAGTGACTTATTCTATATTAACAGAGAATTTAAAATTTGTTATTTTAGGTTTCTCCGTCCAGAGTATTTTCGGTTTACTTGGTCTGTCTGTCACAATCGGTCTCGAACAGGTATTGCGCTTCTTTATTCTTAGAAAATATGAATTTGAAAATCAATAGAACAAATTGGAAGTTTACAAGACATTGACATACACCGATCATTTCCACGGCGATCTACGTCACTTGTTCGAGTTAACTTCTCCAGCATCTCTCAACGTGGGATAACAGTCGAAATATATTGCTTGCTTCATTATAAGACTCTCTATTGATTTAGGAACTTGAACCCAAGATCCCATATTCAAAGAATCGATTTGATTCAATTAAATCGATGTTTAGTTTGAGTAGTTAGAAGAAGCTCCTTAGCAATCCATGGATACACCGTGCGGGTACCGGGATCCATCGCCTCCTATTTCAATAAATAAATCGCATTTCAAGTAGCCTAGTCACTCTAGGCACTCGTGCGAATTATGCAACCTAATATTCTATTAGGCATTTATAACCGCGTTTCTAGGCCACAACTTTACACGTTGTTGTAGTCGTTCAAGCACTCGAAAGATTAGATGATCTAGAAGCAGCAATCCAATGTATATCTTTAATTTTCTTGCTAAATATTCTTAAGTTGGAGTGAAGCTGAAATTTATAAAATGTATTTTTTTTAAATGTAGATTGGTCTGTCATTTTAAGCGTTATTACTACAATCAGTATAAGAAAAATATTTTAGAAAAGTTATGAAAGCAAAAGCTTGAAGTACAAAAACTATAGAGTAGGATAGTAGATTCAGCTTCACATAGCAGGGTACCCGGAGAGTACTGAACCTAGGGCACCCCACTCCACTTTCCAAATGAATTTCAGATATTGCGAGTTGCGAGTTGAATGGCGTCTCTCAACGTCGCGTCTTAACAGAGACAGCGTCTGTAAAGCGCGAGGTGGTTGTAAGTTCATCCCCTCTTAGAGGAATGATAATATTTAAATTGTTTTCATTTCTCTCTGGTCTAGTATATGAACAGAAAAGTGCGCCATTCAACACGCAATGCCTCGATTTTTGCACGGTGCGTGTACAGCAGGTGTCTTGACACTGAGTTCTCTGACTAGCATGCTTTATGGGCGAAAATGTTAAAAATAAATGATGATATTTTAGAACGGATCACTTTTAAAACAAAAGCATTACTTTACTGAATAGGAATATTACATTTTTGAAATATGTTTTTAAAATCCAGTCAAAAACTTTTTGTATTTCCATTTAAACTATTACAGTTCGAAATCAGAGGCGCCAGTGTAGTACTGGGAACGACGTATCATTCAAACATATATATCAAAGATTTCTTATGTACGTGCAAGTATTGTTTTTAACATACAATCGAAATATTTAAAAACAACAAACAAACAAACTCTAATACCCTATACGTTATCTACTTATTTCGACAAAATTGACTATATAGCTTCACGCTGTTTCAATCACAGCAAGATAGGCATTGAGAACCTGGTGTCAAGAGATTCCTCCACTTTCCGCCTGAATCCAAACATTTGTGTTTTAAATGTTGGAACTCCTTTGGTTTGTCTTGTCACCTAAATAATTAAAATATGGTCAATTCCTCGACTGAGATCGAACCCACAACCAGTGGCGTAGCGTGGACTAATATAGACGTGGCCCCTTTTCAATGCCATTGACAAGGCCCCTTTTCATCCGATCACAAGACCTTACCAATAAATCTATTTTACCAAACATGCTCTGAAAGATTATCACTATCATAAAATGGTGTCTTGCTTATGTGGCAACTAAAATATGATTTCAGCTAAGTAAGAACGAAAGAAAATGTTCTTTGAATGGCGTTGTCATGTTTACTTGGATCATGTAAAACGTCTCAAGTGTAGTAGCCTTGCCAGTTGTAAAGAGTGTGGCTAATATATTCTAGGTTTTTATTTCGAGTATTTTAGTCTGGTGGCATCGTATTTAAAGAGGCCCCTCTAAGCGCGAGGCCGTGGCCCACTTCGGCCACGCCACAGTCAGGCGTGCCCTGTGGCACGTCTGACCGTGGCGCTGATCGATAATATACGTCTGTTTACGGTCGCGACTTCATGTCGGTATGCTTAGCTTAGGGACCCTCTCAAACCCAGACGAAAAAAAAAAAAAAAAAAAAAAAAAAAAAAAAAAAAAAAAAAAAAAAAAAAAAAAAAAAAAAAAAAAAAAAAAAAAAAAAAAAAAAAAAAAAAAAAAAAAAAAAAAAAAAAAAAAAAAAAAAAAAAAAAAAAAAAAAAAAAAAAAAAAAAAAAAAAAAAAAAAAAAAAAAAAAAAAAAAAAAAAAAAAAAAAAAAAAAAAAAAAAAAAAAAAAAAAAAAAAAAAAAAAAAAAAAAAAAAAAAAAAAAAAAAAAAAAAAAAAAAAAAAAAAAAAAAAAAAAAAAAAAAAAAAAAAAAAAAAAAAAAAAAAAAAAAAAAAAAAAAAAAAAAAAAAAAAAAAAAAAAAAAAAAAAAAAAAAAAAAAAAAAAAAAAAAAAAAAAAAAAAAAAAAAAAAAAAAAAAAAAAAAAAAAAAAAAAAAAAAAAAAAAAAAAAAAAAAAAAAAAAAAAAAAAAAAAAAAAAAAAAAAAAAAAAAAAAAAAAAAAAAAAAAAAAAAAAAAAAAAAAAAAAAAAAAAAAAAAAAAAAAAAAAAAAAAAAAAAAAAAAAAAAAAAAAAAAAAAAAAAAAAAAAAAAAAAAAAAAAAAAAAAAAAAAAAAAAAAAAAAAAAAAAAAAAAAAAAAAAAAAAAAAAAAAAAAAAAAAAAAAAAAAAAAAAAAAAAAAAAAAAAAAAAAAAAAAAAAAAAAAAAAAAAAAAAAAAAAAAAAAAAAAAAAAAAAAAAAAAAAAAAAAAAAAAAAAAAAAAAAAAAAAAAAAAAAAAAAAAAAAAAAAAAAAAAAAAAAAAAAAAAAAAAAAAAAAAAAAAAAAAAAAAAAAAAAAAAAAAAAAAAAAAAAAAAAAAAAAAAAAAAAAAAAAAAAAAAAAAAAAAAAAAAAAAAAAAAAAAAAAAAAAAAAAAAAAAAAAAAAAAAAAAAAAAAAAAAAAAAAAAAAAAAAAAAAAAAAAAAAAAAAAAAAAAAAAAAAAAAAAAAAAAAAAAAAAAAAAAAAAAAAAAAAAAAAAAAAAAAAAAAAAAAAAAAAAAAAAAAAAAAAAAAAAAAAAAAAAAAAAAAAAAAAAAAAAAAAAAAAAAAAAAAAAAAAAAAAAAAAAAAAAAAAAAAAAAAAAAAAAAAAAAAAAAAAAAAAAAAAAAAAAAAAAAAAAAAAAAAAAAAAAAAAAAAAAAAAAAAAAAAAAAAAAAAAAAAAAAAAAAAAAAAAAAAAAAAAAAAAAAAAAAAAAAAAAAAAAAAAAAAAAAAAAAAAAAAAAAAAAAAAAAAAAAAAAAAAAAAAAAAAAAAAAAAAAAAAAAAAAAAAAAAAAAAAAAAAAAAAAAAAAAAAAAAAAAAAAAAAAAAAAAAAAAAAAAAAAAAAAAAAAAAAAAAAAAAAAAAAAAAAAAAAAAAAAAAAAAAAAAAAAAAAAAAAAAAAAAAAAAAAAAAAAAAAAAAAAAAAAAAAAAAAAAAAAAAAAAAAAAAAAAAAAAAAAAAAAAAAAAAAAAAAAAAAAAAAAAAAAAAAAAAAAAAAAAAAAAAAAAAAAAAAAAAAAAAAAAAAAAAAAAAAAAAAAAAAAAAAAAAAAAAAAAAAAAAAAAAAAAAAAAAAAAAAAAAAAAAAAAAAAAAAAAAAAAAAAAAAAAAAAAAAAAAAAAAAAAAAAAAAAAAAAAAAAAAAAAAAAAAAAAAAAAAAAAAAAAAAAAAAAAAAAAAAAAAAAAAAAAAAAAAAAAAAAAAAAAAAAAAAAAAAAAAAAAAAAAAAAAAAAAAAAAAAAAAAAAAAAAAAAAAAAAAAAAAAAAAAAAAAAAAAAAAAAAAAAAAAAAAAAAAAAAAAAAAAAAAAAAAAAAAAAAAAAAAAAAAAAAAAAAAAAAAAAAAAAAAAAAAAAAAAAAAAAAAAAAAAAAAAAAAAAAAAAAAAAAAAAAAAAAAAAAAAAAAAAAAAAAAAAAAAAAAAAAAAAAAAAAAAAAAAAAAAAAAAAAAAAAAAAAAAAAAAAAAAAAAAAAAAAAAAAAAAAAAAAAAAAAAAAAAAAAAAAAAAAAAAAAAAAAAAAAAAAAAAAAAAAAAAAAAAAAAAAAAAAAAAAAAAAAAAAAAAAAAAAAAAAAAAAAAAAAAAAAAAAAAAAAAAAAAAAAAAAAAAAAAAAAAAAAAAAAAAAAAAAAAAAAAAAAAAAAAAAAAAAAAAAAAAAAAAAAAAAAAAAAAAAAAAAAAAAAAAAAAAAAAAAAAAAAAAAAAAAAAAAAAAAAAAAAAAAAAAAAAAAAAAAAAAAAAAAAAAAAAAAAAAAAAAAAAAAAAAAAAAAAAAAAAAAAAAAAAAAAAAAAAAAAAAAAAAAAAAAAAAAAAAAAAAAAAAAAAAAAAAAAAAAAAAAAAAAAAAAAAAAAAAAAAAAAAAAAAAAAAAAAAAAAAAAAAAAAAAAAAAAAAAAAAAAAAAAAAAAAAAAAAAAAAAAAAAAAAAAAAAAAAAAAAAAAAAAAAAAAAAAAAAAAAAAAAAAAAAAAAAAAAAAAAAAAAAAAAAAAAAAAAAAAAAAAAAAAAAAAAAAAAAAAAAAAAAAAAAAAAAAAAAAAAAAAAAAAAAAAAAAAAAAAAAAAAAAAAAAAAAAAAAAAAAAAAAAAAAAAAAAAAAAAAAAAAAAAAAAAAAAAAAAAAAAAAAAAAAAAAAAAAAAAAAAAAAAAAAAAAAAAAAAAAAAAAAAAAAAAAAAAAAAAAAAAAAAAAAAAAAAAAAAAAAAAAAAAAAAAAAAAAAAAAAAAAAAAAAAAAAAAAAAAAAAAAAAAAAAAAAAAAAAAAAAAAAAAAAAAAAAAAAAAAAAAAAAAAAAAAAAAAAAAAAAAAAAAAAAAAAAAAAAAAAAAAAAAAAAAAAAAAAAAAAAAAAAAAAAAAAAAAAAAAAAAAAAAAAAAAAAAAAAAAAAAAAAAAAAAAAAAAAAAAAAAAAAAAAAAAAAAAAAAAAAAAAAAAAAAAAAAAAAAAAAAAAAAAAAAAAAAAAAAAAAAAAAAAAAAAAAAAAAAAAAAAAAAAAAAAAAAAAAAAAAAAAAAAAAAAAACGACGTTTCGAACACTTTACAGTTGTATCAATGTCTAGATATCAGTTAGTGAATTAAAATAATGTCAAAAAAAATATGTTTATTATGCTACTACTTAAATACCTGTCATACTTTATATGGACACAAAAAATTATAAAGTTCCCTTAAAAACAATTCACTTAACATTGTTCCTTGCAGCGAATGCTTTTCTCATTTTATTTATAAACTAAACGGGATAAGCTGTCGCGGGAACTTTCAGCAATAATAGACTTCAAATAAAAGAACTCAAATTTGTTAGTAAAATGTTTTAAAAAATAGTTTTGGACTGTTATACGTGTATGTATATTACTTTTACTTAATATCTAGTTGTTGATAGAAAATATAAATTTTAAAATTTGTATTTTTTTTAAATTTCAATCGCCTTTTTGGGGCACTAGGCCAATATTTAATTATGCACACGATGGTTGTAGATTCGATTATCACTTGGGAAATTATTATAACAAAATTATTTTCATTTTATCAGTATGATTATATATAATATTCAATAATTTTAATTACAAATAACAAAAATAATAATTACAACCACAATCAGCCAAGACCTTCACCCGTATCATACTATCGAAGCGACGGTCCACTTCGAGCAGATTGTTCTGAAGCTCTTCAGACACCACTACCGCTTTATCGGTCTTACCTGTAGCCGACCCAGTGTATATCAGCTGATAACCCTGTCCGATGTTACGGGACGTATTGCCCTTCCAGCCAGTCTCCTGGAGGAACGCACATTGGACACGACACCTCATGCCTTATCGTCCGATTAGGCAGCCAGAAACCCACATTGCACAGCAGATTTTCCGATTACTTGCTTTTTTAGCCGTGCCCGTACTCGATACAGTAGCCCTTGCCCACTTGTCACAGTTGTAGGGCGATGTGCCTGCGCGTCCCTTAACGGCATTGCCGTACCTAGTCTTTGCACCATAGACACCGCCCCTCCGTCCGTACTAACGTAGCTGTGTTTAATTTAATACTAAAAGCATAACTTTTAGTCGTTATATATATATGTATATATACGCCGCGCTTTGTCTAGTTTGTCGCTAGGCACACAGCGAAAAAATTTACATAATTTAAATATAACCATTTCTTCGAGTGGAAATCGAACCCACAACAAATTTTCCGAAATTCCTATGGGCATAAGATAAATATGGCTTTACGTTAAAGATACATAAAGTAAGTCCAAATAAACGAATATATATAAAAAGGCTTTTTTTAAATATTTTTCCCTCATTTAATAATACACATACTAGCACAGTTTAATATGAATGAATCGTTGAAATCTTTTACTCTCACACTACTTACTTAATACTCTTATTTATTACAAGAAAATAAAATTTTCATTTAAGAAAAAAAAATCATTTTCTGCACTTAAATATCTAAATGAAACTAATTAATTAGCACAGTATCATATCAAGAGCTCTTCAGATATATTCGTAGTAGTACGATGTCATATAATTAACATAGAAATTATATGTAAATTTTTGTATAGAAAAAACTTAGCATAAATCCTATATGTAATATCGATGATAACATATTAATATGGAATATTAAATTTATAGGTATAACAGTTAAATCTGTATAATCTACTAAAACATTTCGGCCTGTCTAGAACCGTGACCTATATAATTTCTATCACGTACTTCGAAAGCGGCATTAGTTGGATCGCTTAAAATCTGTTTGAGCAAAGAGAGAAACTCGGGCGGTGGATGCGAGCACTAATCCGGATTTTAAAGTGGCCCCTTAAGCCTTTGCGGTATAAAGGGACTAGGAGTGACTGGGACTTGGGTCACAGGTCCCAGTCACTCCTAGTCCCTCCCTAGGAGTTCCCTTCCCTAGGAGTGTCTGGGACTGGGACTTGGGTCAGTCAGGGAGTTCCCCCTGCAACACGATAGGCAACCCGGACGGTGATACCATTGAATGATAAGGAGTTTCATAAATATGTATAAATTTAGATAAAAGTGTACATATACATTTTTTTTTAAGATAATTACTCTTTTTTTTTTATTCTCCAGTAGCATTAAAGTGCTGTTTCTTGTTTATAGAGCGATTTTAGATTATGTGACAGTAACTGAAAATATATTATTTAAACATAAACTATAACAATTTTTAAAACAATTTTTATACATATGCATTTAAGTTGTAACTGGAGTCGGAGTTGCTTGCATCAGCTCAAACCACAAATAAAATATTGCATTGAAAATGGTATAATATTAGACATTTATGGTACACAGATGAGATTTAGGTATGATTTTCATAATTCTAATTCAAATCTCCAAATTCTAATTCTTAATTTTCCTTCGCAATGAAAATGACTTTTATTTAAAGCAGAGAGTAAAGAAAATAGAAAAATACCACAAATTCCAAACCAAATTCATTTGAAAATGAAGGCTTGAAAGGACACACGTCCTAAATACACGTCTTCGGTGATGAAATTGCATTTACTTTATAAATGCATCAATAACACATACGGAGGAAAATTAATCATATTATTATATACACGTCAATAATTACCGTCTCCATATACTCTATTATAGCGCAGTAATAACTTAATTATACACGAAAGTCGTGTGTTCAAATCCACGTGCTAATGTTTGTGTTTAAAAATATGCGTTTTCTCCTACTGTATTGAGAATTAATTTATACTTGTGATTTATGTCATTTAATGCACATCGTATAGATGGCTGACTGTAAACGCGATTGGTTATGGGTTCGATTCCCAGTGCTCTGATTGGAAAATAATTATATTTAAATAATTATAAATTTTCCGTTCTGGCAAGACAAAGCGCGGCGTTGAGCTCGGGCAGAGAGTAGAGAACGGAATATCTTGACAATTGTCTCTTTCACTGCTATGTGGCCTGTTATGCGAATTTTACAATTGATATAAATCGACGCCGATGGACGGTATACAACGACCAGCTCGACTAATAGCTAATTTGTTTTTTCTCAACTTGTGGAAATTATATGTGAATTCATAAGGGAAGTTTAAATAGTGGAAGATCCCATTGCTTTCCATTTCTGAATCATACCACCGAATTAAAACTTAATTGCAGTCTTAATTAACACAGAATTAATTAAGACCTGGATACCAAAATTGAATATAACATTTAGTTTTTTTTTGTTTTGTGCTAAAATGACCAGGCTGCAAATATTTGACGTATAACTGACGCTAGAACAGGCAAAGCAATATTACATCGGTTGAAAGGCTGAAAATTTGAAAGGCTATTTGGTCTAAACGTAATTTTTTGCGATATTGAGCTATATATATACATATTCAGAATCCTCGGATTTTTCGTCGTTTTATGAGCTTTTTGGTTTCATAATTTACTGAGGATTTTTTTGGTGCTTGAACCCCACGGTTATTTTGTTCTCAAAACATAAAAAAAGACAGTTTGCAACTCAAAATCGCTGACACCATTTTACCATACTATTGTTTTTACTTGTCTCTTGTCGGAGTTTCCAAACACTATATACAAACTGAGGTGGCGTTAAGTCATTTCATTATTATTTGGTTTATCAAAACAATAACCCGTGTCGTCTGAACTACTTTCAATCTTCATACAAATAATATCTTGAATATTTCTTATATAAAATTAGTTCAACATTTTCCTTCGAAATTATATATGAATATATATATATATATATATATATATATATGTAAATAGAATATATATATCAAGTTTATTTTTATTTTATTCACAAACACCCACTTTTGAATATTTTTGAAGATTTACCATTTATAAAAATGTCCTTTCAATATTTTAAGTTATAAAAAAGAGTGGTTTATTAGTGATAAATAGTTTTATTAGTTCTCAAATCGACCATTTATACACTGATAATACGCCCTCAGCCCAAAATCGTTACCTAGCACTTAACTCAATTTGATTACTTAGTAGAGTGAAACCTGGAGAATATTCGTTTTACCTATTTCTTTTTATATAGGCACCAGGATTTACACTACTTTACCTTAACCTATTATTGTTAATATTGGCGGTTAGACCTATTTGCCTTACTCAAGGTTTGCCAAAGGGCTTGTGTTATTTACTGTTAATTATGATTTTTTACCGGCATTATTGCATTTGTAATAAAATTTGCTTCACTTGCAATTTAGTAATCTGTAATTTGACTGAGCCTATTTCATTATTTTTTCTACATGGAGGCTTTATCTGATATCCAACGTGATATTAATGATTATTCTAGTAGAAAGAAATTCCTTTTTCTTTGCTATATAAAGTTTAGATACCTGATATCGTGTTTACCCATAAACATATAATAAATAAATTAGTAATAAAAAAAGAACACGTTTTAAATAAAACGTACATAATATGTAGACAGGCTGATAAAAAAGCCTATTAAAAAAAAAACTCTATTTATATAATATATTATTAGTTTATTTTAAATAGTATTTACGTAAAAACTGTATTTAGCAGTACTTGTATTTTTGTAGGAGCTCAATGTCACCTATTTGACAATAGATGGCGCGACGTGTTCTTACTTTATATGGATCGATGAAATATATCCAAAAGAAAAAAAATATAATTAGAATACAATTGTTATGAAATAAATGTGAAATATGAATATGAACGAGAGCCACATTCAACTTCAAGGTTAATCTATTCTGTACGTGTGTTTTATTTATTTATTATTTATTATTAATAATAAATTATAAACCATGTTTAATTTAAAAAAAATTGTACGAAAACTACATAGAACGGGAGGATAACTAAACGACCACGCCATAAAACCATTAATTTCTACGAAGTAGATTATGCGTGATTGACACTCAAAGACAGACAGACAAAAATTGTACTGATTTGTTTTTCGCTCCAGTGCTTCTTCCGATATATTAAAGGACTCAATTTAAATTTTTCTTAAATCATTCATGTACAGAATTGAGTTTTCTACTCTTTTATTATATATAAATAGACTAGCTGAGCTCGCGACTTTGCTTGCGTGATTTCGGGCATTGAATACTTTTTAATATAGAATTTCTACATTATCAATGTCACTGCTAGTATTATTTACGTACTGTTGATAAAAAATACTTCTGTAGTTCGTCGTGAGACAAAGTGGAGTAACAACCATCAAACCTTGCTTTTTGTTATATCTACCGTCACCAATTTCTAAGACCATATACTCGTATATCTTAAGCACATTGGTTTCCTTCTATGCGCAGTGTCATATTAGCTAAAAGCAGCAGTTTTATAATAACAAGCCGAACTCTGAAAACGCATAGAGGGCATCCGAAAACTAGCCTTCTTAATTTGATCCTGGGTCCCTGGAGTTTCACAATAGTTGGTCCAAATATTCTTGCGTCATCAGACCGCTCGGCCGTTCAGCGCAATGAACAACTTTTTCTTATGCGTTCATATGTATTAAGGTTCACAAAGGTTACCAGGGTTCCACATCAGGTGCTTTAGACTTTAAATTTTTATTTTAGACTTTATATTTTAATATCTCTTGCAGATCACGTTCATTGAGCGACATTGTATGCTTATCTTATATATTTATAAATATATATATATATATATATATATATATGGTTTGTATATATATATGTATATAAAATTGACATGTTTATTGTATGTGTTATATATAATTGCATGAGTTCGCAAATAAAAATTTGCATGTCTTTCAAATTTGATGTATGTCTTAAAGCATGCCTTGGGTGAGTAATATATATGAACACTATTGCAGTCTGCTCCCAGCGCTCTAGCATAGCGCTAGTGGCCTGCTACCATTGGTTTGCTTATATCGAGGTGAGTAAATAAAAAGTGTTTCTTTTACAATGCGAATATGTACTTCTTTTATATTTAATCTTCTAATAAATTTATTTATAATGTGTTACTTTAAATGTCATTAAATTGGGGATATTATTTTTTGCGCCATTTTCTTTTTGTAAAGTTTTTAAAATTGACGTTTAAATTGCAAAAAGTATTTACGTTTTTTTAAATATATATATATTTATTTCTGGTGTGTTGAACTTAATTTTGTTAATTTATTTAGTTATATTTTTTTATTTTACATAATCAAGACATCTTAAGTATAAACTAATTAATATGTAACTTTTATTAATATGAAAAGCAAATCTGGATTGATAAAACTATTCAATGATAGCTTATTGAATGAACAAACTTAGTCGTTGACCGCTTGTAATAATTGTTTATTTTCTCAAAATTGACGTACAATTCATATACAAAATAGTATAAACTTATACATTTACTATAGTTTAGCAACTTTTGTAATTTTTTAAATACAAAATAATAATATTGTTATGTCAAAAGTAAAAGAAAGCGACGTTGCGAATTTAGGCTGTAAAATGTGAAATTTGCGAATAGCGAATAGTTTCATGAAAAATGTCTTACCTTTATAATTTTAATAGTAATATTTAATGTAACAAAGCAATAATTATTCATATTAATCAAGTTGAAATTTTTCACGGCAGTGTTTAATAATATAAACATTTGAGCAACATTTATATAAAATGAGAAAAATATTTGTTTTAATTATACTATATATGCTTTCAATTACACAGTTAGATCAATTCGATACCCATTTGAAGGTATTGTCTTAAAAAAATCTTTGAAATAGTCAAAAATAAAGAACGCTTAACAAATATTAAAAGGTTCAAATATAACCTTCAAATATATTTATATATAGAAGATGTATGAAGATATAAAAATTAATTTATAAAACTAACCGGTTCTTTTAAAATCGTGAAGGACGATGTGTATAATCTTATTTCACTAGTAAAAATATGGTAACTAACTTGAGCCACATACAAAGTGTTTACATATGAAATGTTATCGTTTTTATGTAGAAACCAGTACTTTTATTAAAAAAAAACTAGTGTAATTGATAATATTTTTTTAGTTTCTTTTTTATCTATGCATATTATAGTAAAGTAGGCGAAGGTTATAATTTATTCGGACCTTCTTATTTTTATTTATAAATATTAGATATCTGACTTTGCACATCGTGGTCGTGGGTTCAATCCCCTAGTGGGGACTCGGAGTACATTACTCGACTCGGAGTCTTTACCTTTAAATTATTTGCATTTCTTTTATCTAGTGAGATAAACTATGGTAGTTCCTGTATTAGCGACAAATTCACAATTTAATTTAGGTACCCTCTGCCATTCATGTTGTACTCTAGGAGTTCACATACAAATGCAATAGTAAATGTATATACATACTAGAGACCCGCTCTCGGCTTCGCTTGCGTAAACTACACGATTATAACTATTTCGTATTGTCACTAGCCCGCTTTTGCACTTAAACGACAAATTTATAATTTAAATTGTTTACTAAAATACAGATCAATATAATCATAAACGAAATTTATATCAGTTTAGCCGTTTTGTTAACATTTTTTTTTAAAGTGTTATTCCCACACTAAGGAAATTGAAAAAGACATATTAAGAAAACGTATAAAAATTTGAACGCAGCGGTATTTGAACCCGCGCCTCTTAAAAACCGTTCAAGTTTAGCCGTTTTTTGAGATTATCGTGTACAAACGCACAAACAAACCGAAAAGATATTAAAAAACATTATTTCTATTATATATATAAATTCACAACAATAATTTTTCTTATATATCTTCCATGTACAGACAACGATCAGACAGAACAGTTACGTTTTTATTATATATATATAGATATTGTGATAATGAGTTTGAAATAGGTACATCTTGCTTCGTC
The DNA here is from genome assembly GCA_038994665.1 of Podotricha telesiphe. NCBI lineage: Eukaryota > Metazoa > Arthropoda > Insecta > Lepidoptera > Nymphalidae > Podotricha > Podotricha telesiphe. The sequence goes on from JAOYRR010000629.1 coordinate 18,497, forward strand.
GCATCCTTCTATTTCGACTACGATTCGTCTTTAATTGGATTATAGGAGCAACAGGAAGCGTGTGTGAGACTCGTGCTTCTTACGAGCTAGATTAAGTATACGAGATTGACTTTTATATGTAATTTTTTATACAAATATAGGATACATTGTTATGAACAAGAAATTTTATAATTATTATTTTTACTTTAAGCGTCTCATTTATTTAATAGTGAGTCTGAACTGTTTTTTTACATTGATTACGCGAGTTTAAATGGTCCTTAGTGTATCGTTTTGCCTAACAATAAGAGATAAACTTTTTTTTGAATGGTTTTCAAGGGGCGCAGGTTCAAATCCCACTGCGTTCAAATTTTATACATTTTCTAAATATATGTTTTTTAATCCCTTATTGTTTTCATTCTTTTTGTTGTCATTTGAAGAAAGAAAAGAAATTCAAATAAATTGCTTAATTATATTTACTCATTGTCGTGGTGTATGTAGGCAGGTCTTTCGTTCATGCTACGAAAATTTTAGGTTGTCAACGGACCCGGAAACACAGTCATATTTTAAAACGAATCGGACCTAAAAAAGTTAGTCAAATAACCTTCTTAGGTTTACTAGATGAAGCAAATAAAAGCTTAAAATATAAAAAATTTAAACTATTGTATAAATTTTCTTTACTAAAATTGGTACTCTGTGTGTACAATGATATTTTATAGAATAAAATGATTTTGATACTGTGTTAGGTTGTGTTGTAATTGCATTAGTATTGGACGACGCTCGGATATCGTAACTGGGTTAGTAGAAGACTTTAAGCTTCTTTTAACGCTTTTTAGTAACTTACAATGAAATTATACAGTTATATAGTGAGTGTATTTGAAGTCCTAAATTTTTCCAAAAAAAAAACAAATTAATATAATATCCCAAAAGAGTATAAAATTTAGTATTATTAAAGATTATTGGTATGGTGATTGCATGAAAGTTTTGAATATCCATAAAAAAATTAATTAAAATAAATATACATTACCCCACACCACCATGTGTTTGACATATACGTTTACTAAAAGTGACATAAACGTTGCCAAGGCAACGCGTTGCTTTGCCGTCAACTTGACATCTATTATCCGTAAAACCATCTACTATAAATATTGTATGCCTGCAATATGCAAGAGGGGATAGAAAATTAAAAATATCCTAAGAACTCATACGACGTTCGTTCCGTTAGCTAAAAGAGGCGCTTTGTTGATACTTTATAACAGACTTGGCAGCGTAATTATAAATTTCTAGAAATATTTCTGATTAATAATTAACTTGGTAAATTAGATACAGTTGTGGTCTTGAAAATTGATGGATAAAAGTTAGTACGCTTTTATTAGCTACCGTCTATAAATCTATCAACGTATATGTCAGAAAACCTGCTACGATATATTGGTCCACATTTTGACTTTGACTTTGACATGTTGACTTTGATATGAAAATTTGCACACATGACCAGCTCTGACAATACAAAATTTTCATAGCATAAAACAGCAAGGATAAAATGTATAGACTGTATAGGCTGAGGCAATTATTCCACAATCCGGCGTTCTTATTAAAGTAAGCAAAGATAAGTTCTAAACAAAAATATTCAAAAATGTTTGTATGCAGGCTAAGTCTATATATGTAAGGAATAAAATTTTTAAATCACAAAATAAGATTAAAGCTACTAGATATGCTATTACGATTGCAATTTGTAGATCTAGATCAATAACATAATAATAAATTCAGATTTAGAAGTCAATACTTTTTTTTTGTCAGAAATGCCTTTTCTAAAAAATAAAAATATTCTAAATATGAACTTCTTAAGGTTTTAATTAATAAAAAACAAAACTTCTAACTGTCTTAATTTTAAAAAATAATGTCTGAGACACATCCGTCGAAGTGCTAAGTTCCATTATATACAAAGCCTTTGATTGTGTAGCCCATTAAACTTAATTTCTGAAATTATATCATTATGGTATAATTATGCTTTAATTTTTGGTATAATGTTTAAGTGAAAACTTTAATGGTATATGTATTATCTAATTTGTCTTCATTATATTCATTATATTTTATATACTGCATGTATCCTAAATAAAAAAAATAAAAAATACAGAATGCCGCCTTATTGCCTCGTATTTGAATCAAGGAATCCAGAATCTTAATGTAAGTAATGTAAAATCATCTGGATCTTACCCAAGGACGGGCGTTCCACAAGGATCTATTCTTGGCCAGCCTGTTAGATATATAAATAGCATTAACCATAAAATGTGCATAGACATTATTGCATTAATTGTTTTAAATTGAATGTAAGTATATCATTTTATTAAGAGTTTCACAACTAAACGAAACAACAACTAAACAACTAAAAGAAAATTACAAATAGTCAATTTCAAAGTTAAATATTTGTCTAATACGTTTAATCAGTCAATACATATTAATATGCGAAAGGAAATATTCAGACTCTTTTTTGAAAAGCAAACGGAGAGACGGACGGACGACAGATGGACGGAGAAGCAAACTTTAATATGTGTTTTTTACATATTAAACTTTGTTTCCAAGTGTTATATAGAAATGAAACATGCACCAGATTCCAATACAGTATAGATCTCAATAAAAACGTCGAGAATTATATAGACGAAATACTTATAAATATAAAGAAGGCGAGAAAACGTAAACTTGTTAAGTTTTTTTATAATATACATGTATTTATATATATATATATATATAATATGAAAATTGTAAGTTTTTGTAATGAGGTACTATAAATAACAATTTTCTATTATGACAATACAAACATGCTCAGAAAATGTAAGATATTTAACAAGTGTTTATATATGCCAGGTTTATATTACCTTTGTAATATTTTAACATGATAAGTTCTTTATATATTCTTTATTGCACTTAAAAAACAATACAATTCACATTACACAAATTAAGTAAGCGGCGGTGGACTTATCTCTAAAAGAGATCTACATTGTACTTATTATAGTTTTAAAAGAAAAAAAAAAACAAGAATTGTTATACATATATTTAGAAAACGTATAATAAAAATATGAACGCAGCGGGATTTGAACCCGCGCTTCTTGGAAACCGTTCAAGTACAAACCCCCGACAGTCCGGAGTCCCACATAACCACGTCCGACTCCCCAATCGGGCTGGTATCCGTAAAGGATTTACTCACGAAAAAAAAGAAAAAAAATAATAAAAAACAACGTGTATGTCAAACACACGGTAGTGTGTAATATTTATTTCATTAGCTTAATATGCATTATTATTATACATATATGCATTGAATTTTCATATTTCTAAGTACACATATATTTTTAAACAATTATCACAATACTTTTCCTATACGTATTAAATTAATGATAGGCAGTAAGGTCACAAAGCCTTGGTTATACTTAAGTCTCGTTACGTTTTGTGCTTAAGTGGTTTTAGAGGTAAAACACTCATATATGTGTATCCGTCGCCACTATTGAGTCCATTGAAAAATTATAAAGTACGCATTACTAAGAATTTGTTTTTATATTACGTAATAGGTATTAATATATTCTTTATATTTTAACATTTTTTAAAGTGTTATTTCCACACTAAGGAAATTGAAAAAGACATATTTAGAAAACGTATATAAATTTGAACGCAGCGGAATTTGAACCCTCGCCTCTTGAAAACCGTTCAAGCGCTGTGACCGCTAAGCCATGCCGTTCTACATCCAGCTACGTTGAAATTCTTATACGCTTATTACAACTTATATTTGTTGTTATATATTTTTCTTTGTACATAAGATTTGTTTAATGTTACATTAATCAGTTTTAAACCAGTCACTCACTTGGAAAGTGGTTCATATCGTAAGTGCGCGGATTAACACTTTTAAAGTGTAATATTAAACGTTTAAAGTGTTTAGATATTCGTCTAAGCAGTATTTGACCTACAATCAATCAATCTTGTTTTTCATCACGCAAAGTCTCGAAAGGAGCGGAAAATAGAGAGCAAACAAAGCCGGTCCTGTAGTAGTTTGTTGTCGTACAAACTAGGTGCTCGAGATGTTAGAAAACAGTCTCATTATATATTTGTATACTGATTTTTTTTTGTCGAATTAAATGGTTTAAAATTTAATAATTTAACGGTACTCGGTAAGTTAATTGATTTGCGATAAGCTCATTGTAAAATTGTGTTTTAATAGAGCGTCTGTTGAGTTTCTCGTCCGCTTTCCAAAGTAGTACTTCTGAACCAGTGGTAGCTTGTAACACTAACAATACTGACATTTTGATGTTAATTGATATGAAATTGCTTGTATTAATTACCCAATTTGAATAAAGTACATTTAGATTTAAATTTTACCCATAGCAATTGTAATTGATGGTTTATACTTAGTCTTGCCATAAATATTGTTACAAAGAAAAACAGATTCCAAATTAAAAATTAATATTTTGTTTATTTTTAATTACAACAGTATATATTGGCCAGACGTAGTATACTATTAGTTAAAAAGCTATTTTATATTACCTAATTAGGTATTTATACCGCAAACCACAAAATGTCTTGCTTCATTATATAATTATGTCAGAGCATTAATTAAAATTTACAGTTTTTTTTTAAATAGTATATATTTATATATCTCTCTCTCACCTCTCCGGACATACTGTGATAAGAAGCTATTTTCTATATCTACAGAACTCGATGCCTTAGCGTTCTTCGAGTTATAAGTAAAAAAAAGCTAGGTTTCTTACAGATCCAATTCTATTAGCTTGCCGATTGGTTGATTTTATTGCAGATGACCATTTGTACATATACTGTAAATTAAGGCAATAGTGAAGTTTATTTATTAATAATTAACTAATTAAATCTGGATATAGATTGATAGATCTTAAATATAAAAAATATGAAAACATGACATTTTCATTAATTTCACGTTATTTCTCGCATAGCAGGGTAGTCAGAAAGAACCTAGTGTCAAGACACTCCGTTCGTGCGTTCCGTTGCGTGTTGAGTGGCGGAACTCAATGCCTCGTTTAAAAATTAAAAAATAACTATTCACCCGAGTAAGGATCGAACTCACAACCTTCGATTTACAGTCAGACGCTATCTTACTGCACCTGATGGCCTTGATGGTTGCGAGTGTTATTCGATTTTAATATATTATTTTATTAAAATAAGTAACTGAATATACATTTATAAATTTTAAAAAAGAAAAATGTATAAAACATGTCTATTTATTTGTTTAATTTAATTGAATCGCAATGTTTAATTGGAGTTAGTGAGCGTAGTCTCCCGTTCCCTTAGAAAGTTGTGGAAATCCTCTCTTATCGCACATCCATTCTTCAAGGAATCTATAACAAAATTTCGTATATATATATATATATATATGTAGTCCCTAGCACTATCCCTGTAGCACTTCTGGTGTTACACGGGGTCGTGGGCGGCGGTGCTAGCGGCGAAACAACCAAACGCAGGCGAAGCCGCGAGCGGGTCGCTGGTTATATATAAATTTATCATTTCAAAAACTGTTAAAATATATGTCATTGATGCATGAATATAATATAACAGTTATAGTTTTTTCATTTTCGGTTTCGGTACGGTTTTATCCTGATTGACCGCTATTACACAAGAAATATATTTTTTAACATTTTTTAAAGTGTTATTCGCACACTAAGGAAATTCAATAAGACATATTTAGAAAACGTATAAAAATTTGAACGCATGGCTCAGCGGTCAGAGCGCTTGAACGGTTTTCAAGAGGCGCGGGTTCAAATCCCGCTGCGTTCAAATTTTTATACGTTTTCTAAATATGTCTTTTTTTACACATGAAATGTTATTACTATATACTTTAAATTATTTTTGAGGTCATTCAATCCGACATTAATGAAACAACCCTTATATAAAAATTGAAAACATATGGCTATTATTGTTAGTTTTTGACAAAATCAGAAATTTACAGAATTTTTAGGTCATTAATTACTGTCTTACTGTATACTGCACCCATTTTCTGACATGTGGAACTTGTACTTAACATATAATTTTTGCTCAGATTTCTGTAGTCTGGCAAGATAAGCTCCACAACCATATACTGTCTTTAGGTAGATGGAAAGCGGAAAACGGAGTAAAAAGTCACTAAGTTCCTTCTATCTATGCGGTGTATCTATATATATATATGAAATTTTCGTTTTCGTTTTCTATATGAATTTTTGGCGTTCTGTTAATTGTTATTGAATTTTATACATCATTTAATTCTGAGGCTGTAGAAAGTTTACCTTGACACCCAGTGTACAACTTACGCTTGCGCTCACGCTATATAAGTTTCCGAATATCCGGCTGTCTGGAAGAGATGGCCGTTAAGCGATAAGACGCCATTAGTGCACATGTATGTATTTGTTTGTTTTATTTCTAATATTTATTGTGGTCAATAAATTCAATTATTCATTTAAAAAATATATTACATATAAATGATTAAATTAAATTACATTAAATTACATTCATGATTTTCATTTCGCCACTCTAGTAAAAAATACAAAACGGTAAATTGATAAGAGATTGAGACAGATTATGATAAGGTGTGAAAACACATATTCCATGGTTTCGAAAGCATTGATTATATATATACTAATTTAATTTAAAGTTTTGCCTATATGCTCGATAGCTGCGTTTAACCTTGAAAAAACAATTTGCGTACTGGACTCTCAGTTAGTACTGACGCAGGTATATTTTTTTGAGTGTAGTCTAGTCTAGATTAACTTTGTCACGAGCTAGTTTTCAGTACTAATAATAATAAAGATTATTTTAAACTGTAATTCGTAACATTTTTTAAGCAAGTTTCCGAAAATAATATCGTTGGATATAATAAAAAGTAGGCGTGTTACAGCTTCACGTTTTTCCACGCATAGCAGTTAGTCAAGACGTTCCGTTTTTCGTCCGAATACGAGAATTGTGTAATGAGTAGCGGAGCTCATCGCCGCGCATTGTCTACCATGCTAAATATAGACATGGAAAATGATTTATAATTATTTATATTCTATTCTCACGTGTGAAATTCGAACTTACAACAACCGGATTCTGGCGTAAAGTATTAGCTATATAAGCAGCTATATAAGTCATTGCGCGTTCAGTGGCGGGACTCAATGCCGCGCTTTGTCTGAGGTACGAGAGCGGAGAAACTATTTTTTTATACCACTCCCACAAGGGGGACTCGAACCTATGCACCCATTGCCACACGGTTGCACATTGCTCCTATTTAATATTTGCATTAAAACTTATTTAGTATACTTAGTAGTAACTTATATAGTATTAATGTACAAAAGTAAATTATTATAAATACTGAATATGTATCGACGACTATTACATTTGGAAATGTTTCTTCAATATTCTAATGGATGCTCTTAAGAATGATGTATGATATTGGATAAATTATATATTAATACTTGAAAGAAAACTTTCGATTCGTTTTTGCGAATATTATATAGACTTTATATAGCGGATATTGTCATAGGAAATTTGGTACTGTAAAAGTTTATTCAGTCCAGAAATAAAACAATTCTTTTCGTAATAGCCCTATTATAATATTTATACACTTATGGAAGCGTTACATATATAAAGTCGTACACGTACACGTAGACGAGCCATAATTTTTTTTTTGCGTCGTCATGTCCACTAGTAATTAAACTACGAGTTAGACTAAAAATATGTAATTTATTATTGAGCAATGTCAAATAGGTCCTATATCCATGCCATGGTCAGTGGGCAAACAATGCCATCATTTTTCACAGTTATTAACTGCCTCACAAAATGTTGCTGTTCTTTTTATCTTAATTCGGACCACTACTAGCTGTAAAGTAAGGACATTGATATTAATATTACTTATAAGTTACTGATTTTTGAGGTATAAAAACGGTACTAGAATTTCGATGCGAATTCAAATGGGCTTGTGGGACGAATCGACACGACAAGGAAGGCCGAAATTATTATATTCGTTGCAGGTAAACTCACTCCGATAACAGATAAAATCAATGTAAATCGTAAAGATGCTACGGACATACACACATACACACACACACACACACACACACACACATATATATATATATATATACTAAGCGATCAATTATTTATCAAATTGTAATCTAAAATGACAATATGGGATGTAGTTTATGAAATTCAATATTATTAGGTTTAAATATTTTATTGGTTAGGTCAGATTATATTATAATAATATATTTTAAATTATTAATATATTTTAAAGCAACAGGTAAGGTTTCTAGAAGTAATAATACATATCATTTAATAGTCTTTTAAACTGGCGATATGATGTTTGATTTTTATGTAGGTCATCCACTATAAATGGGGCCATCTTGGTGTAGTGGGTTGGCTGTGGGTTCGATTCCCAAGAGGAAGAATGATTATATTAAAATTATTTTCATTTTTCCATGTGTGTAAAGTTAAAAAAAAAACTAAAAAAAAATACGACTTTTAAATTAATCCCAAGGAATACTGTATAAAGTTACATAAACACTTTGACTAGTGCTATTTGAACTGCAACCATAGGTGTAGAGTTTAAAGACTACGTCACTGTGGTCTGTGGTGTATCGAGATTAATAAAGAATAAAAGAGATAGAATAAGATTAGATATATATATATATATATATATATATATATATTACAAATATATACGTACTTATTCATTTAAAATTCATCCAATATACAAGAAACACTCGTAATGACAACTAACCTCATGTTTATATATAAACTGATTGACAATAACACAAATTGGTTATACAAACAAAGAAATGATGAAAATGTTGATGACATACCAATTAGATGATGCATGAATGATTTACTTTTTACTTTTTTTCAGCTAAACACTTTTTAGCTAAACCTTCATTGTAGGGTAGCGACAAATATACCTTTTTACTCCCAAAATCAAGGTATTGCATAGTGAGTGTGGCAGAACTCAACGCCGCTCTTTACCTTGTCAAGTTGAAAAAACGTGCAAATCGCATCCATAACCAACCGCGTCTCGTCAGTCGCTGTCCCACTGCGGCACTCGTAATATTTCTCGTAATAAGATTTAATAATAAGCTATTCTAGTCTGTATTTTCCGGCTGTTTAGACGCATATGTTAGAAGTTTATTCGATTTTCGAACTTAACGCCGCCGTTGGTCTTGAAAACGAAAATATTTATCTTTTTCTTTAATTCATACAATGTTGTTGTAGACTTCGTGCCTCAAGCTGTCGCGAGTACATCGAAATAGTAAATTTCTTTTAAATGAAATGCATTTTTAGATAAAGTACAGCTGCTTCGCGTTTTCCCGCATGGCATTAAAGAGTTCTAGCGTCAAAACAATCCACTTTTCGTCTGAAATCGAGACAAAATAACAACTATTGTAGAATTTTGTTCAATGTTATTATTACTGGTGAATCGAATAAATAAACAAAAATATAAATCTTATATATAAATCTTTTTTGTGTGGGTTTATATATGGATTATGAAAAGTAATTACAGTGTTCCGTTACGTCTCATATATTATATTTCCTTGTATGCGAAATTATAATCTAGTTTTGATATAAATTTATATATTTTGACGTTTGGGTTTTAGTAGACATATGGACCTAGTAGAAGCTAGTACTATAGGGTTTAGACGAAGTGAGTAGCTTTTTAAATCTTGAATATTTTAAAGTTCTAATTACCATTATTTCCGTACACTATGAAATATAGAAGAAATGTAAAGTTTCGGAAATATATTAAAAATTCTTATAAAAAATTAAAAAAAAGAACAATATTATAATATATGCCAATGTGGAGTGCTTCTATAAATGAGTATTTAAATAATACCGTACTATGATTTTGGTTTCATGTGAGTGGGATTTTATAATTTTTTTACGATTTTAAATATATATATAAAATGCCCTGTTGGTGCGTAAAAAGTGCGTAACCTTAGCAACCTGTATACTATATTACACAAAAGTGTATATCAAACACTTGGTAGTGGTTGTAATATTCATTTGATTAACATAATGTATGCGCTATTATCTTTCGTCGGCATAGTTTTCGTACAAATGTGAATAAACAATGAAATCTTTCACACATACAAAAATTATAAAAAAATACGGAAATATAAAAGAAAACTACTTTCAAAAACAAATAAATAAAAACGACCTTCAAGTCTACATTTGGGTCGCAGGTCCCATGCACTGCTCTGAGTTGGAGTATGGTGAATCCATGGAATGCTAAGAGTTTTCTTCCCTATTTCTCTACGAAGTTACGAACCGATTATAACGATTGTTATTGTAATGGAAAATCAATAAATAGTTTTGGTTTTTTCCTTAAATATATAATAATTGTACGTTTAATTAATCAATTTCCAAAATCATTACTCAATTTACACTTGAGGTATAAACAAATTTATAGCAGTAACTATTAGCTCTTTATAACGCTTTTTTATTACACAAGGTCACAGTCAAGGTCCGCCACTTAAATGTGTCAACAAATCAATCACATCCTGCGCAAATTGCAACTGTATCCTCGTTTTAAGTGCACTATGAATAGACTGGGCTTTGTTTATCCTTTCTTATTTTCACACCTATTCCAAGGATAGCTTAGCGCAGTATAGGCATAGTGTTGAAACACTCCGCTCTCCGTTTTTGGCGAAAACGCGTATTTAATGGTAGATTCCAGTTTTCCTATGCAGGGATCGTAGCGAAAAAATCGTGTTCTCTTGCCGTTTAATACGGAGCATTATTTAAATAGAAACCGCAAACACAATGGCATATATAATTGTTTGCATATTTATTAGTTTTTTTTTGTTTAAGTCACTTGAGCTAAGGTTTGTTAATGAAACTTCACTATCAGGCGTCTGTATGTTATCAAGAGTCAAGTTTATTTAGTTATTTTTTTGGCTCTTTGTAACTTTTTTCTCGCACGGACAGTCACAGAGACAGAGCCTAATGCGAAAGCACTCCGCCCGAATCTGACTCTCGAGGACTTACCAGAGCGGATAAAGGTGATTTGGTACAGCGTTTGACTGCAAATGCAACTGGTCGTGGGTTCGATTATCACGCGGGGCAATGATTATATTTCAAAATATTGTATTCTTCACTCTGGTACAAGACAAAGCAGCGTTGAGTTCCGCCACTTAAGTAGCATCTTTACACTTGGTTATTTATGACTTTTTTTAAAAAAAAGTAATATATAATATACGTTCTATTTTATCGACATGTGTTATATAAGACATTTAAAAAACGTATAAAAATTTGAACACAGCGGGATTTGAACCCGCGTCTCTTGAAAATCGTTTAAGCACTCTGACCGCTAAGCCATGCGTTCATCCAGCTACGTTGAAATTCTTATACGCTTATTACAACTTATATTTGTTGTTAGCATCTCTGTAGAGAGATTTTTACAAATTTCTGTTAAATTTGTAAAAGTCTTAATTAAATATATTTGAACTATAAAATCTGAAGCTTTATTCAATGCACATTTACAATTTACACTATTCACTATGAACACAGTTTTTCCATTGTCTTGCCCATAAAAATTAGCTAAAACGGGTTTATTTGGTACAAAAATTAAAATTGTTATAGCTAAAACCTTTTTTAAAGTACCTATTTTAATACTAAATTTTTTTAACATACGTAGGCAGAGAATAGTAGTCATTAGAAATTTTATTTGCTACTGTGGCTGCGCTTTAGAGGCCCATTTTAACCAGGTGGGTTGGTTTAATGGTTTAATCCATGGGAATCCAACCCACTAACTCAAAATTAAACTTAAATTTTTGCTTTATCTATGACATATTATAATATTTTTTTTCGTCGGTTGTTTCCTGCAAAAGAGTACATAGTTTTATTAACTCCCATATATTAGAAAATTAATAAATACTTAGTTATGTATATAGAAACATATACTAGCATATTCTGACTATCATCGAACACAAATGTTGCGTTTGAGTTAAACATTTGTTATATTAAAAACTTGTCGATTTTTCATATAATTATAAAAAAATGTGGATTCCAAAACAATTAAAATGTTTCTTTTCGCAGGCAATTAAAGTGTTACTATCGACAATGAGATTTAAAATTTATAACAGTATTGCGTGTTGAAACTGAGCTCGGTCGTATAAATTATTATAATTTTATCACAGAACCTACAGTCCTAGATTTATAAGATCAGTAATTAAATCAAATAATAAAAAAGAACTTATTTACTCAAAAATACTTATTTAAGATATTTTTTATGTAGGACTAAGAGAGTACGACAGGTCTGGCCAATCAGTGTCTGGTTTTTTTTTATTTTTGCACAAATTATGACCAAGGGAAATAAGGATTGATTTACACACACACACACACACACAAACATATATATACTAGCCGACCCGGCAACCGTCGCATCGCCTTAAAATTACATAATGTGTCAAAATTCAATCGAAATTAAGAGAAAATCAAAACTATTTATTAATTTTCTATTTCAGTATTAATCGGTATAATCGGTTCGGTATCGATAATTTGTGTGTGTGTGTGTTTGTTCTTTGGTACCATCTAAAGCAAATAAGTATTTACTGCTGGCACTCTTCGATTTCAAAGAGTATAAAATAACAAAATACTTCGATACTTAACCCAGACCAATCAATAGCGGTACTTCGTAGAGAAATAGGGAAGAAAGCTAGAAGAAAAGTGAAAGCTCAGAGCAGTGCATGGGACCTGTGATCCAAGTGAAGACTTAAGGGGTCATTTAAAATGCCCATTAATATTCGCCTCCACTATTTGAAAGTTCCACTCTCTGATTTGAAAGTTACCTACTAATACCGCCTCTGGAATACGAGCATTCAAATGTAAAAACAAATGATAGTAATACAAAAAAAAGCTAGTATAGAAATCAACTAAAATGTAACAAGCCTTCATTTATTTTAAAAATAGATAAATAAATATTTTATTTCAAAAGGTTTTTTGTAAGAAGTTTGTGAAGTGGTGATTAAATAGTTTAAACTGACAAGAATTTTAAATATATCTTATTAGAAATGTTCCTAATGCATAACGAAATGGTTAGCTAAGTACCAATAGTTAACTGACGTTATTAAATGGTCAAATAAAACTAGGCGTTATGATTTTAAAGTGGAATGGCGTGACTTGCCTCGTTCTCTCTGCCCCATTTCAGAAATTCCTTTACATACTGAAATGTAGAATAATACTAGATAATTGTTGTAGTTTGCAGGATTTCAAACGTCGTAAAAAACATAGAGAATTGGTAGTAGTTTGCATCCAATCTCTTTCCTTTAATTTGTGTAGATTTTTAAAAATTTAAAACCCTTTACATATATATTTTATATTTATATAAAAAAAAATCTTTTTATAGCACATTATAAAAATGTACAATACAAGTAAAATAAAACTTAAGAATGGAAAAGGCGACTCATCACTGAAAGTGAACTCTGCCTTAAAGAATAGAATAGAGGTGCAGGTTTCGATGGTCTTTCACAGAAAGCCACCGTAGCCTAACGCGACGCTGACTGATGTGACAAAATTCAGACCAAAAATGAACCTAATATATGTGTATAAAAATCAAATTACGTTTATTAGTTTCACTAAAATTTGAGAATGGCTGGGCTAATTTTGGTTTCAAAAAAAATATTTATATATAAATATAGAAGTCCGAGGAAGGTTTAAAACGTCAGAAAACATGAAGAAATTACCACGGACAATATTAAGAAACAATTCTATTTTTCCATACAAAACGGTGCGCAGCTGTAGAACGGGATGCGTTCAGCAATTAAAATGTAAGAAAAGTAAGAAAAGTAACTGAGACTATGGAACATTAAAACAAGTGTCGAAAGCAACATTCGGCAGTATGATAACGATATATAATTTATGCTGTGTATAAACAAGCCTTTGGCAGGTAATTTCATCTTCAGATTAATATTTAAAATAATATTGATTAAATTATACACGATTAATCCGGTTAAAAGAGTTTCATTTAAAAATATTTAGATAATTATTTAAAATAACATTTATTATCTATCTAAGAAAATTTAGTTTTAGTTCTCATTTCTGAAAGCGCTATAATTCAATTCCAATGAATTCGCAACGTTTAGGTAAATATCGCCGGGTCATCCTCCACACAACGTGACATTGGCTCTACTGGCACGTGGCGCCTTAATTAAAGAACTGAACTGAACTGACACTGGGTGCCGGGTTTGTTCTTTTCATTATCAGTTGACACAGTTGACATAGAACAAAGATAACGAATCAACTCTCCCACAGATTATTTGAATTCTGTAGAATATCTGGAATTCAACTCACAATTTACAATTGAAAGCTATCACCAAGCTGAGTAACACTAATCAATTTTGTGTGTGCAATGAAACAAGGCTGACTGTGAAAAAGCTAATGCCATTGAGGCAACGTTCATCAGGGGAAAATACAAAGAAGAGGATGTCTTGACCCCGCGTATACCGCTGACTCCAACGGACCATTTGATTTTAGCCTCTACAATTTCCCCTGCAGTTGCAATGACGAGGAACAAATCGCAAGGTCAATCGTTGGAAGTTTGTAGAATGAAATTTCCCTGTCCTAACCAATCACCAAGGAAATTATGTGGTCATGTATTTTTACTAAGCGAATGGCTTTCCGAATTTCGACGCATTATTTAATTATCAGGCGGTACGAAGTCAATTAGTCAAAAATTAAATTATTTAAATAGGCTATTGTTTACAAGTGTTTCCGAAACAATTAATATAAAAATGTCAGTATGGTCAGTCCTACTGGAAGTTACCACCGGCTTGAAAGGCAATTACTGAGAAGAGCCTCATCAGTTGCTTTTTAAAAATATAATTTTACAATAAGTTCATTATAATAATTAGCTTCTCTAGTAAGTCTTTATTCGACACGTTTATCATTAAAGTGTATATATTACGTTCATAATAATTTAAACTAATAGGTGTCAGGTACAAGTAATCACTTAACTAATATGAAATTGTTTGTTATATTTCTTATTTACCTATATAATACTTCGGAGAGGCCATCGTGCAGAGTGGCAGCATCCGATTTATACAGTCGCAATTGGTTGTGGGTTCAGTTCCCACTCGGGGAAATGATTATATCGTCGAGTGTGCCCACCTCCCTCGACTCCGCAACGGACTAAGGTCCGTGGCGCCCGCCGCCGGGTTCACTGAAGATTGGGGTTCTCGTGGCCTCGGCTAGTGGCGGTCGAGGAGGAGCACCGTGAGGTTTTAGTGGGTATACGGTCGGCCTATCTGACAGTCCGGAGTCGCACGTGGTTATGTACCACGTGCGACTCCCCAATCTGGCTGGTATCCGTAAAGGATTTCCTCACGTATAAAAAAAAAACTCTTTACCATTCTTTCATCGTTCATCCTCTTTACGTTCCCAAACCACCTGAGCACGTTCTTCTTCATTTCTACTCTTAACATTCTTAAAACTTAAAAAAAAAAAATATTCACATAAAGTTTTTACACAAATTGAGTCGCTGAGTCTTCTCAGTAATTAATCTAGGATACTTGTACAAAAAAAAACAATGTATTATTATTTATCACAGTGAATCAACAAAATATAAAGTGTGTGTGTGTGTGTGTTTGCAAGTACATGAGTGTATTGTGTGTGCAAGTTATATTTTGTAGTACATTTATATTGTCTTGTAATGTGCAACTTACATTTTTATATTGCTTTATTTAGAGGACTAATCACAAACATAAAACTGATCATTAATGTACGAGGGGCTTTATGGAGGAAGACGTTGTATAGAGGTTGAATTATTTTTGAGACATGAGAGAAGGATTTAGGAGGCGGAAACTTCGTCCAGGCTACATTTACATTTCACACATTATATATATATATAGCTTCATAATTTTTCTTAGACACTTTTCACCTGAGTTCAAGACATTGCGTGTTGCGTGGCGGACCTCAACGCCGCACTTTGTCTTGTAATCAGTGCGGAGTTTTTTTTTAAATATTACCATTCCACTGAATGGAATGTGGGCTCGCCACAACCGAGATGTATACTGTCTGACGGTATAACACTGCGCCACTATGGCATTAATAATATATAAAAAAATATAATTCAAAATTCATATTTTTATGTCCAAAGTCTTTAGGAAAGTATCTTTATTTTCCTCTTAGTACTTGTTTACTCTTAGTAAACTTGTTTTTTGATCAAACTGATACGTATCGTTTAAACGCTCATTATTATGTTAGTAACGTGTGGTTGTACAGTTATTTTATAAATGTCCTTGTAACTTATACCGTTAGTTAAATATTTTGCTTATTTACAGTTTTCTTTTTCAATGCGGTTTTCCGATGTATATAAGTCGAAATTGTTTAATAATTAGATACCTAATATTTGTAGAATTTTATTCTGTTTAGACTAATTATTAGAGAAAAAAACCAAATGGTATCAACTTTTTTATTTTTACTATACTAATGTATGTAAATGTAGCGTGTAACAATTTCAACATACTTAGCTACCGATACATAAAAAAATTTAAACGATTTCTAAAAATGTTTTTTATATTATAAAGGGGGAATACAACTTCAAAAATATTATAGTAATCAATTTTGAATTTAGTAGAATAACGGCTCTAGTCAAGTAAAGCAGATATTTACGTCAAATTCGTGTTCAGCCGATTTGTATTGAAATGCCTATATCTTCGAAATTTGGTAGCATATCAATTAGGTCAAGAGCTACTATTGAAACCTTACTGACACGACATTCAATACGGTGATGGGGGCATCCAATATATAGAGTGTTCTGGGAAACTGCTTGACTTGATTCCTGCCGCTGAATTATCCAACCGGACAGTTCGTAACAGATTGAAATTCCATCCTCACCATCTGGATACGTGGCACTCTACTACTGTGCGGTTTCGTAGAAACTTCCTTCCACATGCCATTCAACTGTGGAATGGCCTACCAGCGGCAGTTTTTTCAGGTTGATTCGACTTGGGTACCTTCAAAAAGCTCGTCTATTTCCACCTTAAAGGCCGGCAATATCCCTGTGGCTCCTGTGGTGTTACACGGAGTCGTGGGCGGCTGTATGACTTACCATCGGGTGACCGGAACGCTCGTTTGCCTTGTCTATAGAATAAAAAATAAAAAAAAACTATATTATTTGAAAATCAACAGCCAAATATTTTGTAGTCTATAGTGTAGTCAGAGGGAACCTGATGTCTGAACAGTCGACTTCACTCTCCGCCCAAATTTGAGAAATTGTGTGTTGCGTGGTGGAACTTAAACACTGTAAATATAAATAATACAAATAAAACCATAGCCCAAATTTGGAATCGAGCTGGAATCGAACCAGTCGCGCTGACAGTCAGGCGCTGTCCCTCATTAATTAAACGATTAAAGCAAATCGATAAGTACGGAATGTGTGACGGAATAAAGTGAAATTAAATGGCTCTGTTATCACGAATAAATCGATATTGCAGTGTAGATCTAATAAAACATTTCTATAATAACTTGTTTATTATCAGTAGGTAGAAAATATATGAGAATATATTACTGTAATTGGAGAAAATATTAGTATGTCGTTTCAGAAGATTTTCCAAGATTTTCCAAATCATATATGTATATATATATATATATATATATATCAGGTTGTGTGAAGTTCTCCACACAACCTGACAACACAGAACCAGTGTTCAATTCAGAATCACCAGGGTCAAGACAAAACAATTTTACGAGTAGTTCTTTTGATTTCTTTTCAAAATTCATAGCTAGATTAAAAAAAAGCTAAAAATAGTATTTTTTAATTATAGCAGTTATTTTTTGTTCTTATAACCGTATCTGATTTTAATTTAGTGTGCATTTTACGTATTACGATTCCATGGACTGAGTTATGTGTACAATGTCATGGTTGGGAAATTTAATACTTCTGATATTATAATTTAACATTCTTGATAGTGTTTGAATTTGACAATCGGGTTTCACTCGTGGCTACTAATACTTCTGGAAGTCAGATATTTGGCAAATGCTTAAAAGTTTTCTCAAGTAAGGTAGTGGTTTTTCTGTTTTCTATATAATAATTTACATTAAAATATTTTTGGAAAACGTATAAAAAATATGAAAGCAGTGGTTTCGAATTGCGCTTCTCGGTAACCGTCCAAGCGCTCTGATCGCTGACTTATGAGTTCTACTACCGGCTGCGGTTGAATTCTAAAAACGGTTATCGCAAATTATTTTCGTTGCTACCATCTCTCTGTAGAGAGATTTTTATCAATTTCTGCTAGACTATATAACAATCGTATAGCAAGAGAGAATGCTATATATAAAATATTTTAACATTGTTAAATTATTTTAACAGTGTTATTCATGTACTTAGAAAGTTTATCACTGTTAAGTATGTGAGTAACACTTTAAAAAAGTTAAAAATATATTAAAACCTTTTTAGCTAAATAATTAAACTGGCGTTAATAAATACGGAATCATCTCCTATTTTTCTACTTTAAGGTTAGAGTTTTTGATTAAAATGTTTATGGAACCTCCTTTGGTATACTCACTCTGTCCATTAAAAAAACTCATCAAAATTGCTTTACTCTATAAAAGTTATGTGTGGTCTAATATAAAAAAATATATACAAATATAAACGAATATAAGATGATCTAAAGTTAAAGGCACAGGTTTTAATTTTTTTAATATAGACGGAAATTCATTCATTATTTTACTTATGTATTTTTTTATTGGTTTCAATCAAAGGTTTCAACCTTGTATTAAGTCATATAGGTTATACTGTTCCCGGCTCCTTGTATTTTTTTGGAAGCAATATATGCAAGATGGCGGACCTTGAAAGTACCTTTCATTACTTCATCTCTAAATTCAAATACATATTTAAATTATATACTAAAATATTTGAAAAATTTAAGAATTTCTCTGGCGCATTTTTTAGGCATGACTTCCATATTTATCAAAAAATACCTCTATCCTTGAAACAATCTCATAATTTTATTTTATTTTTGCTTCACGCTTTTTCCCGTATAGCAGGGCTGTCAAGGGTACTCCATTTCCCACGCCCTCTATTGGAGACATTGTGTGTTGAGCGGCAGAAGGTTTGAGGGTTACTGAGTGGCCAGAGCGGAGAAATGAATACATTTTAAATATAATGATTCCTCCGAGTGAGAATCGAACCCACAAACAATCGGGTTTACAGTCAGACGCTGTCACACAACGCCACGATGGCCTCTAATCAAAACGAGAAATAAATCAATTAAATATACAAATTGCAATTTAAATGTCAAAAGTATTCTTCAAAAAAGGTTTAATTTTCTTGAGGACGGAGTTAAGTAAAGGATATGTCCACTTATTTCGTCCAACAGCGTATTGTAATAAGCTAATTTCGTCGTTTACCAGATGTTATATGGCGATTGGCAAATTATCCGTCTGGAACTAAACTAACTTTCGATGGTTTTGTGCAAGTTTATTAGAAGGAAAGGCATTGCAGTGGCATCGTAGTTGGGGCGAGTCTCAGTCTCAAGTCGATAGTAGATATATATTATAAAGGCGATTTGATAAATTACGATGTTAAGTTTCACCTTTTAATACGCAATATGTTTAAATTGAAAATTAAAGACGAATGACAAAATAAAAATAAAACAGTTTTAAGTAAATTAAATTGAAGTTAAAACGAAAAGAGAAATACCTGTTCGTTTGTAGCTTAAGTTACATGAAATTAATTTATATAAGTGTATAATGAGCATAATGGCAAATAAATTTCATATTATCTATGGATATTTAAAGGCTAAGTTATGAAAATATGCGACTTCCGTTTCCCGTCCATTGTTCTGTAATCATTTTACTTACAATAAACAAACAATTTGTACCAATACGCTAAGATAATTGCACCAATGAATATATATGCAATATAAGAAAATTGAAAAAACTCGCTACGCTACACTGTACAAAGGACAGTTGTAGGTTCGATCCCCACTCAAAAATGTAGGTTATTTTCATTGTTTGCTCGTTAAATTGTGAAAAGTGAAAATACGGAGTTTAAAAACAGAGTCATTATTTTCTTTTCGTATATCCCTAACAAATACGAAGTTGAGTCTTTTTTTTTTTTAAATAGAATATTTTCCTAAAAAAACATATGTATGGACTTACTTTTATATTGGTTTATTGAAAGAATATGCGTAATACATAATATATAAAAAAATATTTAAGTAATTGCAGTGTTGATTGGTTGTAGCTAAACAAGATTTTGTTTAGTTTTCTGATTAAATTGTAGTGTAAAAATTTTAAAACGTGTCCAAACTGTGCTAACGTTAAATACTCGCTGGCCTTGATTTACGAAAGGGGGAGAGTGGGGCGAACAGGGAATAGATTTCGAGCAATATAATTTTTTTGTTCATTAGTCTATTATATATAAAAAGTCTATATTATAATAATAATAAATAAATAAGAAAAATATGTTTCTTTCAGTTTCATATTTCCTTTAGTTACATACGAAGTAAGGGTACCTGCTTAGTAAGCTAGTATAATACTAGTTCTTGTCTCAAGAGGTCCCCCGCTCTTTCATAACACTTCATACATTTGAAGAAATAAATATTCACAATATCTTTTTAAATTATTATAAATGTACATATTATTACGTAAATCTAATTTATTAATAATGTCTTCACAATACAAAAATAAAGCTTCTTTTTTATCGTAACCGTTCATTGAACAGTTGAACGGTT
Source organism: Podotricha telesiphe (assembly GCA_038994665.1). Lineage (NCBI taxonomy): Eukaryota > Metazoa > Arthropoda > Insecta > Lepidoptera > Nymphalidae > Podotricha > Podotricha telesiphe. Next base: position 39,160 of record JAOYRR010000629.1, read on the forward strand.
TTCAAAAGGCGTGCGTTCAAATCCAGCTGCGTTAAAATTTTTATACGTTTTAAAAATTTTTTTTTTATTTCTTAAGTGTACATTAACACTTTAAAAAATGTTAAAAACATATTTATATACCAGTTCCACGAATATATAAAATATATATAAAATGTTATAAATTAATTATCACTTTCGTAATCCCCCATCTCCCCTTGGGCATGTACTTACAAAGATCAACGAAATAGAGATTCGTAACACAATAGGTATAATAGTTCGGTGGAACGGTGTCTATTAATTAATAGTAGTTTTATTTTTAGTCGGTGATTGATTTCTCCGTTTCTTGTTAAATGACAAAGCTAACCCTACATCACAATGTAGAGTTAGCTTAGTCTAACAGGTAGAAATATCGAATTATTGGAAATAAATAAAACATAAACGAACTTTTGCGTACAATATAATATAATAATAGTGAATGGTTTGAGATTAAAATTATAGCAAGCGATTCCTATTCAAAATGAAATTTGTCTTTAATGTGTAATGTAATTAAAAACAGGACCCAAGGACAGAACCTACAAAATATAAGGCTCCATTTACAAACAATCGACAATCGATTTAAATACTACTTTAAAAATCAAGTTATTATTGTATTATATGATTTGAATTATTAATTTTGTTGTTCTAGGAAAACCATGGAGACTAAAAAGAAAATGGAAATCAGCCACATAAGTGAAAATAACGCTCCAATAAATGACAGGTAAGTTTATTTTTGGTAAATTAAAAAAAATATTAGTTATACCTCTGTGTCATATAAAAATGGACAGACATCTGAGTTCTACGATATGATTGTCTACATCCAATGATTATTTTGTTTATGTTATTATCGTTAAACGTCGCATAGAGTGCAGAATAAAATTTCCAGAGTGTGAAATTCGAACCTAAGACCATACCATCGCAGGCTTTATGCCGCCACATCATTATAAGTATTTCACAACACATTGGTCGTAATTAAGTTACTCTCGGGTACATTACCGCCAAGATAAACTTTTCCGCTAATTAAAATTACGTTTCATATACATCCATTCAATATATTTTGATTAGTATTGTCGGAAACGCATTAGTAGTGGAAACTATAATATATATATATGTATATATAAAAAAAAATGTTAAAAGATATTTATATACGTTTCATATTCAATTGTTTTAATGAAATATATTAGTTCTATTTATTTAAACATGTTTTTAACACATGTGTTTGAATATTAAAACTGATTAGTCCTCTTATGTACCGCGTAATATTAGACGGAATTCACTCTGTGCTAATTAATATTAGATAGCGTGTGGCTTGGTAGTGGATTCAAATGCCCATAATAAAAATCGTTTCCATCGTATTCCTACATTTCAGAGATCGTAACTGGCTAAGTTAAACCATTTAATATGTTACTTGATTGGTTGATGTATAGACTATACCTATTATTATAAAGCCTATTAATTTAAAGATATATATATATATATATATATATATATATATATATATATATATATATATTTTCTTTAAAAAATGTTAAATATTTTTTTTATTAATTAGCATTCTCTCTTACCAAACGATTGTTAGTAGAATAATCTTTGGGGTAGCAGAAATTTGTAAAAATCTCTCTAGAGAGATGCTAACAACAAATATAAGTTGTAGTAAGCGTAAAAGAATTTCGATATACCTATTATTATTAAAATTTTGTCAGTGTGTACACTAATCATACACACTGACAAACAAAATTAGTGTAGATAGTAGTTTTCCCAGTTATATTACTGTGGTTGGTACTTAAAATAACACCGTTATATCCTTATACGCCATTTAAGACGCCAAATTATAAGGGTGCTGATATAAAAAAATGTTTTGTACTCTCTTGTTAAGATATTAGTCATAGTAAACTCGTTTAAGTCGCTATTTGAGAGCATCATTTTCCTTGTTACAAATTTTATTTTCATGTTCATATAAAGATATAAAGGAAACACTTGTCAATGCCACGTTTTTATAAACTAAAGCTGTGAAATGCGTATGAATTGTATTACGACGGTAATTTGTGGGGGAATACAATATTTAAATACATTTTGTATTACAATCCACTACCTCGCGGTGGAAAGGATAGCTTGATAGGTGGATTTAGTGACTATTCAAAAACTTTCCTCTCATTTAAAAGTACTGTGTTCTGGTTTTGATTGAGAAAACATTAAAGATGAAAATTACCCCAAACAAATTCGAACCCATACTCGCTCGATTCGCTTTACAGTTACATGTCAGTTACGCCGCAATGGCGTTTAAATTACAATTGAGCATTATTATATTGTACTCATTATAAAGTTAAGTTAACAATTGAAATTTATAATGTTTTGTGTTCTCACAATTAAGTATTTGTATTATTATATCTCATAGTTATGCTTAGATAATGGGCATACTAATGCATATGAGATATAACATTTGGCATTATTTTGTTCAAATTTCTCTCATGCAACTTACATCAGTATCGATTTAAATTT
>JAOYRR010000630.1:0-41332 GCA_038994665.1 Podotricha telesiphe
ACTAAATAATTCTGAGTAAGAATAAAGAAGAACGTGCTCAGACGGTTGAGCACTTTTAGAGGATAATAGGTGAAAGAAAGAAGTAAAATATATGTCTGATGCAGCTCACTCCTGGCTCACACCTTGCTCACGAGGTCTACCTCGTGGAGACTTCGTTGACCTTCGAGAACATAAGTGTCGATAGCCTTGGTGGAAGATTTGCAAAAGATCAATTATTATACTGCTTTTACATATCTATACTACTAAAATTGAGTCTGGTCTTTGTAAAGGAGCACCTTAAAACACTAAAACCAAATATAAGCAAGCAAAACAAAAATATTTTGCTTGTTCATAATAAGATTACATAAGAGTTATGTACGTACGTTGATCAATTTGTGAGATCAATGTAAGGTTCATCCAGTACGCTCAAACTGACCTAAAATTGTAATGAATTTCTTTATAGTGCAATTTTTTTTCTCCGTAAGTCTTCCATATGAGACGATTATAATTTTATTTAGCTTCACACTGTTCTCTCTCAGCAAACTTAAAGCACTTAGTGACATCCGTTCTTAGAATTTCATCTAAATTGGAGGACGTTGCATATGGAATGCCGAAACTTTTACTTATTTCTTATAGTTGTAGCTATTATGATTCTACATTAGGTGTCCAACTTTTCAAAATTTATTATACCCTTAGTTTTGCTCAGTGTTAAAAGCTACACAAGAAAAAAATACTTATATAACAAATTACTGTTGAAGTTGAAACTTGGACCAAAATTTATAATAATTCCTTAAAAGTAGTAGTTTTCTTGTCTCTTAAACTTACACATCAGATGTTATAGCCTGTTGTAATATTTTTCAGCTTTTGGTTTTTTTCTTTGAGACGTCGTGAATTGAATGTCGAAATTTAGCACCGATCTATTTCTTATAAGGAAAGAAAAAACGAAAATAATATAAATAAAACCATTCCATTAAGTGGAAATCGAACCCACAATTATCACATTTACAGTCAGACGCTACCCCACTGCGGCACGATGACCGCGAATTTTAAACATTTTTATTTGTTAACGTAAACTGCGCGCCAAACTAAACAACTTTTACTAATGCGACATTGACCTGTCTCTTATATTTTAGCTGGGCTATCCTGGTTCTTTTTCACATTCCAGATCTTTTTGTATGAATTTTTGTGTGAACAGAAAATGTTCATCACAGTGAACAACTTTTATTAATGTGCAATTTCCATATTTCTCATAGTTTAGGTAGTCCATGGTTCTACATCAGGAGGACAACTCTTCGAAATCAAAACTTACCCTAAAGCCTGTCAGGTTTGACAGGTATACAACAAAAAAAGTTTTATTCAAATCGGTCCAGTCAATACGAAGATAAGCGCGTACAAACTGACATACAGACATATAGAAAACCGGAAAAAAAATTAAAAAATTATAGATTCACGTTCTATTACTGTTGTTACATCCCTCTAAATTGATTTTTATGAAAATATATTTAATGTACAGACACTACTTTTTTACTGTCTTATTATAGTATAGATAGATGCAAAAAAATATTTATTAAATATACACTTTCATGTTCCACATTCTGCTCCCGCCAAGCTCTTTTTTTATTTTAGTTTCATCTTTATGAACTGCCAGTACCTCTTTCAGCCAGCTTTATATTTTACTAAACCGCAGCATTTAATATAATTATTATTAAATTAATTTATACAAAAATATTTTATTCCTACAATCTGTCTAAATTCCTACAAATGTATTAATGTAAGTGTTGTCATGATATAAAACATCAGAACATCTGGCGAGTATGTATTTTCTATAACAAAAGGCCTAACCTTGATTTCTTTATTATAATGTCGGTTATGTAGCTTTGTTAATTTACTATTACTACTATTTCAATTTTAATGCCAGTTTTATGTACTAAGACTAATCTAAATCTATACATATAATAAAAATATATAATTAGGGGCATTTATCAGTAAATTAGAACCCAAAACAATGATTTTTAATTTTTTTTCTCTTTATCTCTTTCTTTTTAATTTAAATTATTGAGTGATAAAATAAGGCAGCTTCATATTACGTTTGCATCAGCGGTTAAAAAATACAGAGAAAAATTAGCTAAGAAATGTGCTAAAGTTAGAAATCCACATATTATATCCAAGCCTTTATGCTTAATATCTACTCAATTTTGACAAATCGATAATGTATTTAATCGCAATTGTAGCGCAGTGGGACAGCGTTTGACTGCAAACGCGATTGTTGTGGGTTCGATCCTCACTGGAGGCATGATTATATTTTAAATTATTTTTGTTTATATGCTTTGGTAGAAAAACAAAGCACGGCGTTGAAGTGCCCCGCCACTTAACACGAATGTTCGAGACATTCGTGTTAAGTGAAGAACGAAGAAGAATCGGGCGGAAAGTGAAGAACGAAGTTTTAAATAATGTACTAGTATAAAAAATATTTTATTAGTTTTCTACTTTTTGATTTGCAAAGTTATTTTACGGCTGTTATTAAAAGCGACAGTCTTAACGGATCTAAAACGAAACATAACTCAGTAAAAACTTAACCCTTCTGTATAAGGTACTTGTAGATATATTTTTTTTGTGTGAATCTGGTTTTGATTTATCTTAAACACTTAAAAAAAACACTTTCAAAGATTTTTTAACAATTGATAATATAGACTATTGAGTACTAAATATTTCACCTTGCTGACCTTCTCGTTCACGAAATAAAAGTACTATATAAGCGCGTTTTGACATTGCTCATATATCAGTTCCACGAAATCAACTTACATAACAACATGTTCTCCAAAGTAAGCTTTAATTGTACTTAAGTTTTCAATTTAAAGTCTATAAATCAGAACAATATTATTTAATAATGTTAGTGTAGCAACAAACTTTATAAAATTGTTAATTTATTTTCAGATTATCGCTGTCAGTGCTGTGCTGGCTATTGCAGCAGCTGGTTTGCTGCCTGAGCCTCACTACTCTTCAGCTGCTGCAGTTTCCTCCCAAAGCATTGTGCGCCATGATCAACCCCACGGACTTGTTGCTGCTCCAGTAGCCTACCACTCTGCACCTGTCGCATACCAAGCGGCTCCCGCCCACTATTCATCAGCTGCAGCTGTATCGTCTCAATCCATCCAACGTCACGAAGGTCCTGTGTCCCACTATGCTGCTGCCCCCGTTGCCCACTATGCCGCTGCTCCAGTTGCCCACTATGCAGCTTCTCCAGTTGCCCATTATGCTGCTCCCGTTGCTCATTACGCCGCACCCATCCACAGCGTTGTAGCCAGTCATGAAGAGGAATACTCCCACCCTAAATACGACTTCTCCTACTCTGTAGCTGATGGTCACTCTGGGGACAACAAGTCCCAGCACGAGAGCCGCGACGGCGACGTTGTACATGGTGAATACTCTCTGCTAGAAGCTGACGGTTCCATCCGTACTGTCCAATACAGCGCTGATGCTCACAACGGATTCAACGCTGTGGTCAGCAACTCAGCACCTTCAGGACACGCCGCCCCAGCTCCGGCACATTTCGCACATCACTGATTGATTGACTGTGTGATTACTCCGATTATAATAGAAATATAATAAATTATTTATTAAAATATATTCCTTTTTTTCTTTTTTCCTAATAATGTAATCAATTGTTAAGGCAATATAGTTTAGTCTTTAATAATGATACCAACAAACTTATTGAACCTTAAAATTAAATAAATTAATTATTTTTGTCAATTACTACTTAATATTATATCGAATTATAAAAGAGAGTCATATATTATAAAGTTATATATTTTTAAATTTAAATGTGTCAACATTTTTTAATATAATATTTATTTACGAAAATCAATATCTAAAATAATTTGCAAGCTTAAAATTTATCGTATGATTAGTAATGGAAAAACTACTTGTACTTTTAATATTGATATTTAAAAAAACACACACACACACACCACAATAACTATCGAACAAATGCAGTTGTCACATTTATATTACACGAAGTAATACTTTATCTAATATTTGGAAGTGTTTAAAATATATATATATATATATATATATATATATATATATGTATATCAATTAAGAGAGGCTTGAAATTTTATATAGTTCTTGTTTATTATTATATATTTTAAATACAGAGATAAAATGTATAGAGAAATCATTTCACTAAAATAAATGCACCAAATTAACATGATTTTGCTTTAAGTATAACTCACTTTGGAAAACATATTGTAATTGTTCTGAATTGGCTTTATTTGGTACTCATATAGTATTTTTTTTTTGCGTTTCAAGCTACACACATGTGTTTCACAAATGATTTTGTATAAAAGGACATAGACTTTTTATTAGTACAAGTTAAATATAAAAAATATGTTTTTCAATGGATAAAATTTGGCTGAAATTACTAATAAAAAACAAGAAATAAAACAAAAACGCTTAAATAACAAGTAAATAATTTACGGTTCGTGTTATGAAAATATTACGTTACATTGCCATTTATAGAATGACATTATATTCTTGAAAAATATATTTAGAAAACGTATAACAATTTCAATTTCCTTTGTGTGTGTGTGATTAATACTTTAAAATGTTAAAAATATTTCATAAGTTGCATTCTCTCTTGCCAAACGATTGTTCGTAGAACAATCTTTGGGTAGCAGAAATTTATACAAAACTCAAAATTTGTAAAATTAATCTAAGTGTGTGTATGATAATCTAAGTGTTAACACTTCAATGATAAAAATTAAAGTACATTATTATAGGATCCAGACACGTGCACCAATTTTCATGAAAATTGGAGTACAAGAAGTGACTGTAAATACTGTCGCAAGATTACATATTTTTTCGTACTCGTACTGTTCGTTACGGTACGTTCCTATGAACGATAAGACAAGCTAATAACAGCTATTTAAAAAATGCGAGAAATGTGTGAAAATTGCAATTGAAGTAATATTTATAATTATTAAGTATGCTATAACATTGTACGACAGCTCCAGTAAGTGGCACACATTTTAAAGAATTACACTTTTCTTTTTTCACTGCAGTCACTCGTTTAACAATAAAAGTAAGTACTAAGTCACCATTCACAGTAATATTTAATTATAAGCCTTTGTTTAATAAATTTAATTACAAGAGTAATAAATTGAAACAAAACATATATTTGACGGTTATATTGTTAACATAAAAGTGGATCATGCCCTAGGTATAAATAGTTGCTATTCCAATTGATAGATATAAATTGTTCAAATAAAAATAAAACTCTAGATTTTGAAAAACAAAATAACATAATCTAAATTTAAACTTATTGAAAAGGATATAATCTAAATCCTTTTCAATAAGTTTAAAATTATTTCTGCACTCCGTGTACATGGACTTTACTTTGTACCGTGTACTTTGAAACACATTATTGCTTCTTTTTCATATAAAAAGAATTTTAAAATTTTGTATAACAAAGAGAAAGTGTAATGCTGAGCTGTTTGTTATTATACAACTTTTGAACCTGTAACACATACAGTTTAAACCTGTTGACCTTATGAAACTTAAAATAAAATCACTATATAAGTACCCTTTGCTGAGAGTTATGTATCAGTCGTCAATTCGAAACGATTCCAATATGTTCTCCAAAGTGAGTGGCAATTAAGCAAAATCATGTTAATTTGGTGCATTTATTCAAGTGAAATTATAGTGAATATGTTTTAATGTAGAAAGATGTTGCGCTAATGGAATTATTTTTTGTTTATAGATTATTAGTCTGAGTGCTGTGCTAGCGATAGCGGTGGCAGGTTTGCTACCAGAGCCACACTACTCTTCAGCTGCTGCAGTGTCATCCCAGAGTATTGTGCGTCATGACCAGCCCCACAGTTTTGGTGCTGCTCCAGTAGCGTACCATGCTGCACCAGTTGCCTACCAGGCTGCTCCAGCACATTACTCTTCAGCTGCAGCAGTGTCCTCTCAGTCAATCCAACGTCATGATCAATCCCATGCTCCTCTCGCTGTTGCCCCTGTTGCCCACTACTCCGCTGCACCTGTTGCCCACTACTCCGCTGCACCTGTTGCCCACTACTCCGCTGCACCTGTTGCCCACTACTCCGCTGCACCTGTTGCCCACTATGCTGCTGCACCTGTTGCACACTATGCTGCTCCATCTCATTATTCGTCCGCCGCAGCAGTATCCTCTCAATCAATCCAACGTCATGGTCAAGGACATGCCGCTATTGCCGTTGCTCCCGTAGCTCATTACAATGCTGCTCCGGTAGCCCATTACTCCGCTCCCGTCCACAGCGTTGTCGCCAGCCATCAAGAAGAATACTCTCACCCCAAATACGACTTCTCTTACTCTGTAGCCGACGGTCACTCTGGTGACAACAAGTCCCAGCACGAGAGCCGCGACGGTGACGTCGTACATGGCGAGTACTCTCTGGTCGAAGCTGACGGCTCTATCCGCACTGTTCAATACAGCGCTGATGCACATAACGGATTCAACGCCGTAGTCAGTAACTCCGCACCATCAGCACACGCTGCCCACGCACCAGCACATATCTTAGCTCACCATTGATTAATTTGTTCTAAATAAATTAAATAATGATTATTTAAAATAAATTATGAAATAAAACGATACATTTTATGTATTTAAACTATTTTATTTTTATTAACCATAAAACACAACTAGCTTATTATTCATGTTTTTGTAACTTTATTGTTCTTTAAATCATTGAATTAATTTTAAATATTTCATTAAATTATTAATATACAATTCTCTTTCTCGCTCAGCCCATTTATGTGTTGATCTAGTCAAGTAGTCTACAAAAATAAAGCTCATAAATACAGTAGTCGCACAATAGATGACCTAATGATAGTGAATAAACCTTTTGAGAGTATAAATCTGGTGACACTTAAATAAACGATATACATTGTTCCAATTACGGTAATAAACATTACTATTACCGAACAAAAGGATCAAGATGACATAACGGCCAAATGAAAACCGACTGACTGGTGACATTTAAAATGAAAATTCTTTCTTTCTTTTAAATCAGGGTACTTAGAGAGAACCTAGTGTCAAGACACTTTGTTCTACACTCTCCGCCCGAGAAAACGAGATATTGCGTGAGTGGCAAACTGAACACGGTGCATTGTCTTAAGTGCCAGAGCGGATAAATGAAAATATCTATACAAATAAACAAAATTGGTATATACGTTTGTAATATTAAATTAACTACTTGTTACTTAATGCATATGTAAAAAATTGCACTGTAAATATACCAAAATATATTTGCTTACAATTTTTGTCTGTCTGTTTGTCCGGTACAAGATTCTCAGAGATTAAAACAATCTTATCAATTTTGATGTGACTTTCACTGGTAGATAGATTACGTGCTAAAAAGTAACTTAGGGTGAAGTGGCAGGCACAGCTAGTTTTAAATATAACCATTCCCCTAAGTGGGAATCGAAGCTACATCCAATCGCGTTTACAGTCAGACACTATGCTTGCGCCACTATGGCTTCGACAAATATATTTTATAGTACTTATTGCTCGCAACTTTGTTTGTGTAAACTGAGTGCCATTTACCATCCTTTAGCATTAATATTTCGACACAAAACTATACCTCCTTTTATCACGTGTTGATATTTCCAGTTTGAGTTATAACATACATACATTTGAGTAAAAAAAAATGTACACTACTAACAAGCTATTTTCGTATATGTGTGTTATAGCGTGTTAATCTTTTAGGCTTACGTCAGATGTTCCAGACTTTTGACTTTGTACACCAACAAAAACTTGTGCACATCAGGTTGAATAACTTTTGATAAAGCTATCTTTATTTCTTAGATTTTCACATTAATGTTTCAGACGGCTATAACTTTTTTTACCTTCAGGCATATTTTGCTACCTAGAATGGAGAATCGCGGCAAAGAAAACTTGATGCGGCTCTGTCCATCCCATTGTACTCGAATTTGAATAATAATACGTATTGAATGGCGGTATATGGTGCTCCACTTCGTCTTACCAGAGCGGAGAAGTTAAAACAATCTAAATATAAACATTTTCCCCTAGTGGGGATCAAACCTGTGTGCATACAGTTGTTACATATGGTCCAACTGCACCACGGTGGCAAATTTACAATTTTATTTGTCAACGAGGACTGGTCACCATAAATAACTTTTGCTATTGTTTATAGTTTGTCTAGTTTATTATATTTCTTCATCAGATTTTCCAGATATTTCTTCATCCAATTTTCCAGAGGGTTCTTTATTAGAATATTTATCTAGTTTATTATGGGTCTACATCAGATTCCATATGTTTAAATGTTATATGTGAATAGAAAATGGATATTCCATTCAGTTTTTTCTCTTAAGGTGGAAAATTCGTTTCATTAAAGTTAACTAAACCTGGACTTATTTTTTTCTCTTTTATAGAATTACCGGAAAATTGAGAGTTATTTGTCTTACGAGAGCGAAACTAGAAAGTTGGAAGCTAATTATCGGTTTTATAAGATAATTAATCCTTAAATTATCCTTTCACTTTCGACATGCCACATATTATGTATCAGGTTTTGCATTAACCTTGACCTTGCATCTTAACTAAATAGGCCACTTATAATAAAATACTTTTACATGTGCCTTATCATAATTTAAAAGTTATATTTTATCTCAAGTTACATAATTAAGTAAAATCTGCATGCACCTTCAAATTAATATATACTTCAAATTAATATAATATATTTCTAAATGTCTTTTTCAATTTCCTAAGTGTGTATATATAAGTTGGAATAACACTTTAAAAAAAAAGTTAAAAATATTTAATAAATACCATTCTCTCTTGCCAAGCGATTGTTTGTAGAATAATCTTTAGGTAGCAGAAATTTTTAAAAATTTCTCTACAGATTTTAAAAATTTTTAAAGAAATTTTTAAAAAATTCTCTAAAATTTTTGTAATAAGCGTATAAGAATTTCGAAGTAGCTGAATGTAGAACGCATGGTTTAGCGGTCAGAGCGTTTGAACGGTTTTCAAGGTTTAAATCCCGCTGCGTTCAAATTTTTATACGTTTCCTAAATGTCTTTTTCAATTTCCTAAGTGTGCGAATAACACTTTAAAAAAATATGTTAGAAACCTTTATCTTATTTGATAGTACAGATATCAATATAAGTGTGAAAGAAGCATGTGATATATATATATATATATATATATATATATATATATGACATTTTAATATTAGTGTATTTAGTATTATATAAAATGTTGCTACGACGTCGAATGGCGCTCTTGTCAACTGAGTATCTGAGGTTAGAGATCTGGGCACATAGCTGGATAATAAACTTACAATATTTATATTATCAAAACAATAGGCATGGCTTCTCGCAATCTTGGTTTTATATTCAGAGAGAGCGTTCAATATGAATACATCAGATTTGTAAATTTTTTAAAGAAACTCTAAATGAATTTAACGATTGTTTAAACATTATGAATTTTTTTAAATTTGTTTAATTAAATTACTAGGAAATCTCTTGGACTCCCCGTTCCTTTTAAGTTGAATTATTTTTAAGTGTGTCAGAGAGTTACGTGGAGTCACTTTAAAACTTACATTTTTGTTCCGCTTAAAATACTAATATTGTGAAAAAATGGTAGACAAATTTCCTTAAATAACGTCTAAATTATATATTGAATGTTATATATTGTTGAATTATTAAGTAGAGTAAAGTAATAGTTCTTTTTTTAATATTTAATTATGATTTCTCTGTTTACCAGTCATAATTTATTAAGTATTTGATTTATTTATAAAAATAATTTTGTCTTTGTAATTTATATTTAGAATTTTATAATTGTTCTACTTTAATTTTTGGTATATTTTTAGTGGAAACTTTATTGGTGTATGAATGATGTTATTTGTCTGAATTATATATGCATATGTCCCAAATAAAAATAATATAAAAAAATAAAAATATTCCAGACCTTTGTTTCACATTGTTAACGAAAAATCTCCACCGTGCTGAATAGATCAATTACCTTAAAAAAATAGCTTTCATGAATAACCTAAAGTAATTAATAAGTTTGTCGTAATTTCATCGGAGAAAGATTTTATTCTTGTTCCACATTTTGTATGTCAAAAAGCTCACTTTTACATGCTTGACCTTGTCTGACTTAAAACAAGAGCTACTATATAAGCGGCTCTCAATATGTATTATGCATCAGTTACCTACAATCAATTTACATAACAACATGTTCTCTAAAGTAAGTTTAAATTAATATTTAAAATACGGTACTGCAGTACGACACGTCTCGGTGGAGGGTTGGAGCTTTTTTCGGAGGAAAGTGTAATTTAAAAATTAAATCATTTAAACAGTGAGAGCAATAGTAGTAATGGTTAAAAAAGTAATAGTGAAAGAATAATACTTTTAATTTGGAATGTAAATCGGAAAAATTGGCAAAATATTATGTTAAAAATGTGAAAATTGCTATAAATATTTAATTAACTTTTTTTGCAGATTTTTGGAGTAAGCGCTTTGCTGGCGGTGGCTGCTGCCGGTCTTTTGCCTGAGCCCCACTATTCTTCAGCTGCTGCCGTTTCCTCTCAAAGTATTGTACGCCATGACCAACCTCACGGTCTTGTTGCTGGTCAAGTGGCTTACCACGCTGCACCTGTAGCCTACCACGCAGGCCCAGCCCACTATTCATCAGCCGCAGCTGTATCGTCTCAATCCATCCAACGTCACGAAGGTCCTGTGTCCCACTATGCTGCTGCCCCCATTGCCCACTATGCCGCTGCTCCCGTTGCCCACTATGCTGCGGCTCCTGTTGCCCACTATGCCGCTGCTCCCGTTGCCCACTATGCTGCTGCTCCCGTTGCCCACTATGCCGCTGCTCCCGTTGCCCACTATGCTGCTCCCGTAGCACATTATTCTGCTCCTGCCCACAGCGTGGTCGCCAGTCACGCAGAGGAATACTCTCACCCCAAATACGACTTTTCCTACTCTGTAGCCGACGGTCACTCAGGTGACAACAAGTCCCAGCACGAGAGCCGCGACGGTGACGTAGTACATGGCGAGTACTCTCTTCTCGAAGCTGACGGCTCAGTACGTACTGTTCAATACAGTGCTGATGATCACAGTGGATTCAACGCTGTTGTCAGCAATTCGGCCCCCGCAGTACATGCTGCCCCAGCGCATGCCCCAGCGCACATCCTCGCTCATCATTGATTTATCACAATGTTAGCTACTATTATTTATTATAATTAACTTCATACAACGATAATTGTGATTAAAAAGCAGTGTCAAGATTTAAGTTTTTTTGTTATTTTATTTCTTTTGAAACTAATTTAATTATAAGTATATATTAACATATTATCAATTTAAAAAAAATCTTAATGTTATTAAATACTTAACATCGAACTTAACATGGGCGTTGGAGTTTTGTGAGTTTCTATAATTATAAACATAATTATTTACAAACAATTAATGTTTGACGGGAGAGAACTCTATTCAGTTTTAAAATGTTAAAACATTATTTTTTAAATCTCAGTAAAAACAGAAGACAGATTTAAGTTTCCTTTTATTTGTTCCACGTGTTGAAACTTAATTTGTATCTTGAATTTGATCTCATAAAACTAATTGTAATTACATATTTATTTTTCTACAATATAATGCTTTTATAAATTCTCAGGCGCTTATTAACGCATTCAGTGCCTTTATAATCTATTCATATCATTCCGTTCTTATCTTACAATTTCAATATAAATTTAAAGATATTACCAGTTAAATAGTAAAGTTTAACACTACTTTCTTAAATCAAACTGTTGAACCCGGATTAATCGCAAATATTTTGTCATTTAAAAAATATTTTATAAAAACCCGACGATTCAAACATTTTAAAATAGTCCGTACTCACATGTACTATGCTTGTGATACTCGTATTTACGATTACAAAAATATCCGCGATTAATCAGACAATGTGCCTGACGTGGGCGCGTGAGCGGCGTCTCATGCCTGCTCGGTGCCGGAGCTGCGAGTGGTGGCGCGATGGGGCCGCGGGCACGGGCCGGAGGACCGGTTCGCATTCTCATCGAGAACGACTTCTCTTCTCTCCATCTCTCCCACTTGCTGTTAGGACTTAGGTCTGAGTCGCGGACAGCGGCTTAGCTTTTTGTAGTCGTAGTATAATATACGTACCTATGATACAGTCCAGGCTTTTATTTAACCAGCGGATAGCCTAGTCAGTGTTCAATACCTCATTGGCACTGTCCCCAACAGGTTAAAATGGGTTCATTTCAAATGTGTAAAATCTTGAAAACCAAAAATATTACGCTGTACTTTTCCTAACCAGGAAAAAATTTAAATTGCACAAGTGAACGTCACTTTAAGTGGGATTTCAATTAACAACAATGGCGTCCTATTACTTATTTGACTTAAGATAGCGTTAGTTGGTATTTTTAATCTTACATCTTCTGTACTTAAATTACTATACCCTACATCTTCTTTGCTTAATTAAAATACATTATTTAACGCTTCACAATTTGTAAAAGTAAATATAATTTAAAAAAAAATATTACAAAAACGGATGATATAATGTCAACAGGTTCACATAGATTGTAAATTTGACAGTTGTCGTTCTGTAGTGTTATATTCTGAATTTTCGACTACATTTATTTATTTTTGTTAAGCAATATTATTTAAAATATTTATTTATTTGCTATTTTATTACATCAATTAATAAGAAATACAAATAAATGGGAGTACAATATTAGTGTATTTAACTTTATTTTTATTATCACAAATATATAATATATAATATTTTACATTCATTTATTAGTTAGCATTTTCATATGTTTATTCAATGATGATGATGATATTCGGGTGCGATGTGGTAAGTTCCATATTTCACATCGGCGTGAAAGCTACAAAATAAATATTTACAATATATCAGTACAAAATAATAATAAATAGTAACTTTTCTTTTGATATTTTGGGAAGACTTCAGGGACTTATAATGAATTTAGTATTATAATTTTTTTACTTTAATTAATTACGATCCTTGTAACTTTATATTCCTTTCGATTGAAATGTGTCGTTTGGTTACGTTATTTATTTAATAAGCGATACCTGCTTAGAGCGAAAATGTAGAACAGAATTTAAATTAAATTTAAATGATAGTACTCTTTTACATCCAAAAATATCATATCATCCTCTACATACAATAAAAAAGTATATATATTTTTTAAATATATATTACTGAGAGCCATATTTTAGAAAACGTATTAAAATTGGAACGCAGAAATAGTCGGGACTGAAATTTTTAAATTAAGTACAGAACTTAAAAAATGATTTCCTAATATAATTACTCTACAAGATAATAAAAATAATAAGCATCTGTCTCAGTTCAACTTTAAGTAACCTGATTAAACTATTACAATAACATAAAAAGAAATAAAGTAATCTAACAATTATGTATTTAAATTTAAGTTTGATTTACCCTGTATGATGATCTCCATGGTAGTGTACGGTCCTATCTGAACCGTCAGGCTGGACTAGTGAGTACACTCCTTTTACAACATCCCCGTCACGGCTTTCATGCTGAAACTTCTTATCACCAGTATGAGGGTCTTCCACTTTGTATTCGAATTCATATTTGGGATGTGCCTAAAGATATATAATGACATTGTTTTTAAAAATACAATTACATATTCTATTTGCTTCTCACTTATTGCCGCAAAAAACCGGGTAGGCGTAAAAAAACTATATTGTTAAGACTTCTTCGCTTTATTTTAACTTGTAATGTCCGCTCAAGACAAAGCTAATTTAGGCGGAGACCAAAGTTTTCTGTATCTACCATGTTATGTGAAAAAAGGCTTGAAGTTGTAAAATAATTTAAATTATTATTTTTAATTCTATTCAACTTCTTTGATTACTTCAAGAGTTACTTACATGATAATCAACATGGCCGTATCCGTGGCCGTGACCGTGATCACCATGGTTCTCTTGTCCACCATGGATATGCACTATTTCTGGATGTCCATCATGGCGGGAAATGTGCTGTGAAGAATGCGCGAAGGCATGTTCGTGGCCCAATTCATGAGCTACGACAACAGCTAGAAAAACAGCTAAACACAGCACCTTAAAATAAAAAAATAATAAAATTAATATATTAGAACCCAAGAAGTCATTTAATAATTTTAAAGTTATTTAAACTATGGAAATATCACAAAAAGTGAAAAATATTTACCTTTGAATACATTTCAATGTCGTTAAGTCCTCAATGTTAAATGGTACTCGTACTTGTCAATAATAGTAACTTTTAAGGAAAATACACGGCTTTTATATAAAATTTGTTTAACCGTAACTGATCTAAATATTCATGTTTTTTGGAACTCCTTTTACATGGTTTGTAAAAACTGTCCAATAACCTTGTGAAAAATGTTTGTCATAAGTTAGAAAGGTCTGTAGATACATTATAACAAAAGATATTTGATTCATATACTAGGAATGACATTTATTGAATTAAAATTTATTCCTTTTACTATTGTAATTTTTAATTGCTTATATATCAATTTATTTATATTCATATATTCACATATAGTCGCCAGCAATAAGGCCTTATATAGTTTTAATTTTATTTATAATTCCGCAAAAAAAAAACTTAAAGAAGAACCTATTTACCCTTTTATTTATCAATGGAGAAGATACAACGAGGATATTTTTACCTACTTAGAAATATACAGGTAATGTTTCATGCATAAAAATAAATTGTATTATGAAATATGGTTATATTTAAGCTGTAAGTTTGTCACATTTCATTTATCATTTTGTATATATCATTACGATAATTTTTAATCAAGTGTTATGTAGTAAAATGTTTATTAAATGCCGACACTCTTCCATCGCCCGTCGTACATCTGTTATTTTTGTTTTACTGCAGATAAATTATGCAAACAATATAAATATAACCATTCCTTCAAGTAGAAATCACCAACTATCGCGTTTACAGACAGACGCTATGCCATTGAGCTATGATGGCAACAAAGTCCAATTAATTTTAAAATGAAATGAATGATGTCCGCCAGAGCTGCGAATTCAAAATAATTTAATTATGATTATTACACCGACTGGCAATTGTCTGTCTATTTGACTTGACTGTCATACACTGTCCCAGAGCACCATGGGGGCCTCATTTTAATTTAAATATATTTACTTATCTTCTTTTAATATTATTATTCTAATAGTATATTATTTGTTTAACTTCTTTTAGTTTACGTTGTGTTTTTGTTATAGCTTCCATGCTGACGTAAAATACGACACTCATCACATCGTCCCTAAAAATTACTATTGAACCTCCTAGAAATTGCAGTCCTGTGAATACTATTTTTAATTATCCTTTGCTTTAAAAATAAAATAAAGTGTGAAGATAATCTTTTTTATCAATTTAAATTGTTTCCTTTAAAAGTGTACAAAATACGATAACCAATAAAAACGAAAATGTAATTATTTTAAAGCACACCAAGCGTATGGATTTTATAATATGTATTTAATACGATATTTTTTTTTGTTTTCTTTTGCAACGCAACGTTTTTTTTTACAACCAGATTGCATCTGGAGCAGGAATTTGCCTAAGCAGCCATACCCCATTTAACACCATAGCTACTTTATTTAATGCAATCACAGTGACTCAGTTCTCCGTATCACCACACTCCATTTTAATATCACAAAATATTTTATATTATATTGGCGTGTAAATAAGAAAACACAATGAACAATCATAAAGATGACAAATTAACAGTATTTATGGCCAGACTAAATTAATGAATGAATCAAAAATTTCAAACATTTGACAATTTATTAACATTATTCATCAACGTTATGTATTTAAATAACAGACACGTATTATATGTTGTAAAATTTAAATTATATGTAGATTATCGTTTTTAAAGGTAAATATTTTTTTTTATTTAAGATCTTCATAGAAATAAAGAAAAAGAAGAAATAAAAAGAGAAGTGACAATATTTTAAATTTTATTTCATGAGGATTTGTTCATAAAAATGCTTTAAGTATATATTTTACTGTCACTGTGTTTAGAACATTTCTCGGAAATTAACATAGTACTTTCTCATATGGACCTAAGAATCGCCTCAATTTTTTTAGTATTAATTTTGCATGGACATTTTAGTCATGACATTGATTATATGAACCCTGCATAATCTTTATACTTATTTATAGAATTAAAATATACTTTTTGACAGTATTATTTAGCTTATTACTTGCTATAAATATTTTGGTGTTTTTAGCTAAATTGATAATCAGGCTTATTGGTAATGCAGTCGCTTTACTTGACAAAGGTTTTGTCCAGACAAATATAATGTGGGTTAGTGTAATAGTATCTATTATATATTTTTGTATTTTTAATTAAATACAAAAATAATGAATAATAAAAAAACACATTACTCTTTTTTTATTAATTATTTCACATTCGTTTTTTCAAAGTATTTTTTAATTGTTACTTTATATGAGCATTTACCATAAACTTGAAGGATCTGATAAAGCCAGTGCAAGTACACTATCATTGAAATTCGAGACCACAATACACACTGAACAACCTTAAAAGTAACACAATAATGAAGAAGAATGTTTTTAAAATTATTACATTTATATTTGAGTTTATTATATTTATTCTTTGAAAGCTCTTGTTTGAATTATACCTTTCTAAAGATTATTGGTTATTGATTTACTAGATACAGTTCTAGTTAATACATACACGTATTTTAATTTTCGGTATTGTGCAGTATAAATACCAAATTACCGTCATTTGTAATTTGGTATTTATATTGAATAGTTAAAAGCTCTTATGTAGCAGGGTATACGGTGAGAACGTCAAAATAAAACCGTCCTCTATTTCGAGTCACTACATTCTGATTGGCGGAACTAACCGCCACACTTTGTCTAACCAGAGAGCGGTGTTGAGTGGCATTCATACGGCTGTCATAGAGAACGATAGAGCTGTTGATTGTATTAACAATTGTGACCCATTACTATAGTTTTATCGTCTAATTTTTTATATAAATCATCGTTATTTTTTTGTATATCTGTATTTAAAATTGTGTTGAAAAACATATTTTTCCATTTTTATTTTGTATCGACTTATAGTTTATACAAAATCTTATACATAGCTTATACTTGTTCACCACAAGTAAGAAAAATTAAAATTATTAAATTATGATAATTCCTCCAAGTGGGAATCGAACCCATAACCAATTGCAATTACAGTCCGATACTATCCCACTGCGTCACGATAGCCCATGGCATCAATATTCCTGATGATTTACTTAGACGTTTAAATTAAAAACTAACTGGTTAAAAATAAATAAAAATAACATAAAGAAGTACTCGGTCGGGATATAGGTAGTAAGTATAAAGTAATATTATTTTATATTTATTAAACATTTTTAACTTTATTGAAGTTAATAGAAAAATAAATTTCTTCATATAAATATGACACATGAACATATTTTTTTAATACAATCATTAGTATTTTTTACAGAATATAATATGGCACATTTAATAATGGTGTTTGGCGACAAAATGATGAGTGTCGTATTTTACATCAGCATGGAATCTGGAAGAAAAATATAAATTACATATTTAGAAATCGTATAAAAAGTTGAACGCACCGGGATTTGAACCTGCGCCTCTTGAAAACCGTTGAAGTGCTCTGACCGCTAAGCCATGTGTTCTACATCCGACTGCGTCGAAATTCTTGTACGTTTATTACAACTTATATTTGTTGTTAGCATCTCTGTTGATTTAGTTTTTAAATATTATACTGTATGTGGATTACTAAAACTAAATAAAGTTATACCAAAACAAAAATGACTAAAATGGCTTAACGTCATCTTGGACATGAAATTTAATTTTAGTTTTTTGTTATTACATAAAGAACTATGTTTTATTATTTTTGATCGTATCAGATACTGTAAATCTTTTACTAAAACGTTATACGTGTAATAAGAAGCTATCTATAGACATGTACAAAAAGTATATTCTTACCCAGTGTGATGGTCACCATGATAGTGTACAGATCTCTGAGAACCATCAGGCTGATGAAGAGAGTAGTATCCCTTCACTACGTCTCCGTCACGACTCTCATGCTGTGACTTGATGTCGCCGGTGTGGTGGTCCTCTACTTTGTAATCAAACTCGTACTTAGGATGAGTCTGAAAAAAATTTTTTTTTTATTTTTTTACAAAGCGTTCTTATTTAGTTTCAAATATAATAGGCTTTTATTTTCTACCACAACTATTATCTCAAAATTGAATAGATTTTGTTTAATCATTCGGAATAAAAGTTAAGTATTTAGTACATACATGATAATCGATGTGACCGTGGCCGTGTCCGCCGTGAGCATGCACTACTTGAGGATGTCCGTCATGGCGAGAGATGTGTTGCGAGGAGTAGGCGTGTCCATGTCCGTGCCCGTATTGAGCAGCAGCAAATGCGACGATGGTGAGGAAACACACTGCCTAAAATGAAGAAATTTATTAATATTAAAAAAAAGATAGATGATAACCTATTTGTTAAATGTGTAGGAGAAAATGGCAAAACATAATTTAGAACGTTTGTTTTTTTAGTAATAATAGTAGTTTTTTTTATTACTTATTGTTGATTGATTGATGCTGTTAAATTTAATTCCCTTCACGTATCAAAAAGCTAACTATATCTAGTTTAAAGAAAGAAAATAAAGAAAGAACGATGTACTTATTATATGTTATATATAGGCATTATTAAATTTTACCTTAGTAAACATTTTGATAAAAGCAATATTTTCGTTTCTATGATAAAAACTGAACTGATACAGTTTGACTTCCACTCACGTCTTTTATATTACAATATAACGGTAACCATGCGAGGTTTATTAGTTTCATTCTCCATAATTGCTTGTTTCAATTGGCAATGTATACCTATTAAAATATTTGCAAATGTCTCAATCATTTTTTTAAAATGCATTATTGTGTTAAGCGTGGATTCTAGATATTTTTAATTCTCTTTTTTTTTTTTACGAAGTTACCGTGGCGCAGCTGTTCGCGTCTGATTAAAATGCGATAGTTGTGAGTTCGATATCCACCCGGAGAAAGTATTATATTTAAATAATTTTCATATCTCGCTCTAATAAGACAGGTGTGGCGTTTCGTGTAAACACGCAAGTCCAATTTACACAAAATGTGCAGAACAGAGTGCCTTTGACACTTTATCCTTCTATCTCGTGCTATGCGGGATATAAAGGTTCTTTATCATCAAAACTTACTCAGCTTGTGTGTTTCATGTACCTACCATAGGTATTTTTATAACGTTGTATACCTTTATATATATTCAGTTTCCCCAATTAAATATCATCTAATAGCGAAGTGATATTAAAAAGATTTTTTTCCGGTTAATGTTTAAAACAGAATATTTCATTATTATTGAAACATTTTAACCTCCGCTATTTTTGATATATATAATAAATAAAAATATTTAAAAGAAATTATGTAATTGCTTGGAATTTGTATTGCATTGCATTGTACTTGTTGAAATCGAAAAATATATACCCCTTTTATTTATAACTAAGATTTTTTATGCAAAAAATAAATGATCTCGAGTATTTCATATTTAATTATTCATTTGTAAACAATAGTTAAATTTCAGGTAAATATACGAATGTACTGAATTATAAATGTAGTTGTAAAATATTTTATCTACTAATACCTATTTTCCATACATTTTAGAATATATCTGTAAGTTTTTATATAGTAATATTAAAAAATATATTTATCTTGATATTACAAAATAAATCATAAATATGAACACACGCGATGTCTTTAGCATTACCAAATACAAAATAAAGTGAAATCAATGGACCTCGTCTAGTTACCCTTGCGGTTAATATAAAAACTCTGAGCGTTAGTTCTTCTATATCAGTTCAATTTGGAAACCCAAAACAATAACTGCTTTTTAAAATGTTTTTCAAGGTAATATTTAATAATTATTTACGTTCTACATATTTATCGAAAAAAGAAGATTTGTAGGATCTATAATATTTTATCTATTCTAAAGGTGTTGTGTTTTGCTGCCGTCGTCGCCTTCGCAGCTGCCCAGTATGGACATGGACATGGACATGCCTACTCGTCTCAACACATCTCTCGTCACGACGGACATCCGGAAGTAGTACATTCACATGGCGGCCACGGACATGGCCATGTTGACTATTATGTAAGTCATATATTGTATCATGATGGAATTAACATGTGTTAGAAGAAATTGTTACAATTTAGCTTGACTTTCTATGATATTTTCAGGCTCATCCTAAGTACGAGTTTGAGTACAAAGTAGAGGACCACCACACTGGGGACATCAAGTCACAGCACGAGAGTCGCGACGGAGACGTAGTGAAGGGGTACTACTCTCTCCACCAGCCTGATGGTTCTGAGAGATCTGTACACTATCATGGTGACCATCATACCGGGTAAGGCTACAAATTAAATGATATTTTCAGTGAAATATACTGGATAATATATTAGGTTTAAAAGCTTTAGTATATAAAAAGTTTTAATATATTCTTCTATTGTTACAGCTTCCACGCCGATGTGAAATTCAACACTCATCATGTGGCCCCTAAACATCACTATTAATTAAATATAATTATTTTTATTTGTCAAAAGCTATCTGTGATCCTTAAAACGATTGTTTATTCGTTATTATTAAAAATTTAGAAGATATTTACGATATTTTACCTCAATAAATATACATTTTATAGTAATTTTATCTGTTTTTAAAACTACCCTGCCCTGTTCAATTTCGGTGTTTTTACCCAACTTATTTATTGAATGCAAATGATCCATATCATTGTTTAATAAATTAAAAGTATAGTTTTAATGATTAGTTAATCACACAACACTATTAGTATTATTTTTATTTATAATAATTTAGATCATCATGGTGCAGTGTGTTAACTGGTTGACTGTAAAGGCGATGCTTATGAGTTCGAAATACACTTGACTCTATTTAGTTTATTTTCATCTTTATTGCCTTTATTTTACCGGTAGGTACAGAGTGGAGAACGAAGTGTCTAGACACTAGGTCTCTCTGCCTTTGCTGCTGCATTGAGGGAAAGGCTGCATATTTTTAATAATAATTAATTTATGTTTTCATAATTCTTAGCTATGGCGTATTAATATTTTTATTCTTTCAACTAATTATAATATACCTAGTATTTCTAGTCAAATAAATTCATAAGAAAATTTTTAAATTCTACAATTTCCAATATTTTAAGTTTTATAAATTCGTAAGTTTGTGAGGATGTAAGTATGTTACTCTTTCACGAAAAACTACTTAACGGATTTGGATGAAACTTTACAATATTATAGGTTATACATCAGAATAGTACATGAGCTACAATTTATAATGTTTTTGTGTAATTTGGCCATAATATAACTAATTCGATTCTTAAAGCGGTTCGTTACACTACACATAATCATTCATTTAGCTTATGTATTTTATTGTATTGTATATATTATTTTTTTTATTGTTTACTTTCTTATCATTAATTGTATTTTTAGTTATTTAAGTATCTAAAATTTTCCTTAGTATTAGGTAATTATAATAGTTTACAGTAGGTAAGTAGGGCCGCCAAAACTAAAAACACATTGTTAAATTATCTGTGTAAGTACATTATTGTAACCCTTTCAGTTTTAATATCTCGATGTTGCCGTACGATAAGTGAAAGCGTTATACTAATTCATCTTTTTCAATAAATTCAATTATATTACACACTAATCCTTAATTGAACAGCGGTAAACGAAAGTAACTTTTATCTGTCGTGTTTGTAAATTAGTGTCAATGTATTTTTTAAGGCTGTACTCATTCGTTTTTGATGAAATTTGATATATACAATCTTAAGCCTCAGGAAGGATATAGGCGACTCTTTATCAACACATCATGCAAGCGAAACTTATATAACCTCATTGATTATCTCACCTACCATCTTGAATTCTGTAGAAAGTTCTTTTTCCCCCTTGAAATTCAGATGTTAATATAATAGGGGTTCAAAGATTATCTGGAATCCTTCAGTTTATATGTAAAACATCTGAATTTTTGGATGTGTAAGTAACTTATAAGTCAAAAAAATATATTTGTTACGAAATTTGACGAGCGAAGCCGCGGGCAAAAGCTAGTATATATATATTTTGATTGATGATTCACTAACTGACTGAATTTTGACTGAAGTTTATATACTTTCTATGAAGAGAGTGAATAAACTTGGACCTATTGAATTAAGACACGTCTTTTTTGGTCATTAGGGTTGTTTTTCGAAGTAGACACTCGCTAATAATGGATTGTTGTAAATTCAATCACTCAACTGGCTATAGAGGTCGACAGTATTATTGAATTTATGCTAGAAATATGAAACTTTTTTAGCAACTGATTATAAATTGGTAACTACCTATTTCTGTAATTATGAAAATTCTTTCTCTCTCTCTCTTAAGAGTTAATAGTCTCTCTTAACTCTCTTAAGAGTGATATGAGGTATGATGGTTTCTATAAAAATCCTTCATGTATTGATTTTAGAAATATGAAATTTTATTACCCTTTCAAACATTCTGAAAATTTTACTCCTAAGGGAGCGAAATGGCGGTTAAAAATTTGTATAGAAGTCTGTGATTCTAGATTTTAGAAACAAGTAATTTTATTTATTATACGTAGCCACGTATAAAAAAATAAGTAAATATCTAATACAGTGATTGTCAAAATTCTACCCCTATTTTAAGTGATGAAATAGGGGTTGAAAAGTTGTATGGAAGTCGTAATTTTTGACGTAAAATATATGACAAATTATTTTTGGGCTACCTATTAAAAATAAGGAAATTGCTTTTCAGCGTTTCTGTAGATGACGCGGGTGAAGTGCCGCGAGTGCGCCGCTAGTAATTTATATGATTCTTTAAGCAATACAAACAAAATAAATAAATTAATCAAAAAAGCTTAACTAAAATTTATTGTAAGCACTTTATGTGATATTCGATGTAAATAGGATGTTAAAATATTTTTATTTATTTATTTTAGCTTCAATTTATAGTAATATAAAACAGCAGTAGTTATAGTAGCCCTTTTGTATTAAACATAAATTAAATATTTAATTTTGTTATGTTACAAAACAAAATTTTGGTAAGATAGGATACTAAATAGATTAAGAATAATTTTAAAATGTTTATTTATTGGAGTTAAGTAACGAAAATATCATCTTAAATTAAAAAAAAAATAAAAAAAAGAACATCAAAGAAAAAAATAATCGTTTTAAAGATCACAGATAGCTTTTGTCAATTAAAAATAATTATATTTAATTAGTAGTGATGTTTAGGGGCCACATGATGAGTGTCGAATTTCACATCGGCGTGGAAGCTGTAACAATGAAGAAATATTAAAACTTTTTATATACTAAAGCTTTTAAACCTAATATTAATTATCAGTATATTTGACTGAAAATATCATTTAATATGTAACTTTACCCGGTGTGATGGTCACCATGATAGTGTACAGATCTCTGAGAACCATCAGGCTGGTGGAGAGAATAGTATCCCTTTACGACGTCTCCGTCGCGACTCTCGTGCTGTGACTGATGTCGCCAGTGTGGTAGTCCTCTACTTTTGTACTCAAACTCGTACTTAGGATGGGCCTATAACATAAAAATATGAGAAGTAAAATTTTAACAAGTCCTTCTTATATATATACATTATACATATATGATAAATAACTTACAAATAATAGTCAACGTGGTCATGTCCGTGACCGCCATGTGCATGTACTACTTCCGGATGTCCGTCGTGACGAGAGATGTGTTGAGACGAGTAGGCATGTCCATGTCCATGTCCGTACTGGGCAGCTGCGAGGGCGGCGACGGCGGCGAAACACAATACCTATAATAATAGTATAGATAATATTAAGGTATTTAATTTAAAATAATTATTTTTATGACATTAATTTCAACTACATTGTAAATTAAATAGAGTATTTAATTAAAGATATCAATAATTTATATACATAAAGTACCTTGAAGAACATTCTTAAAAGCAGTTATTATTTTGAATTTCCAAACTAAACTGATGTAGGATAGCTAATACTCATGCTTTTTATATTTTTTTTATGTTAAACGCAAAGAGTAACTAGCGAGGTCCATTGTTTTCACTTTGTTTTATATTTGGCAATGTTAATAGTATTGCGTGCGTTTAATGTCAGTATGTATGATTTATATTCAGATAATTTTTCTAATATATAATTATATATAAATATATTTGTTTCTTTAAGAATAAATACATTAAATAATTTTATCATAAATATTGTTACACTTGTTAATATATATAATTCTTCTGTGCATGTGCCACTAAACTCCGAATTGCTGAACCGATTTTAAAAAATTATTTTCATGTGGTCCAGGTGGATGATTTAGACTTGACTTAATTTGTTTATTGAAATATATATATTTTTATAAATTTCTGTTGATTTTGGAATTT
Organism: Podotricha telesiphe; assembly: GCA_038994665.1. Classification (NCBI taxonomy): domain Eukaryota; kingdom Metazoa; phylum Arthropoda; class Insecta; order Lepidoptera; family Nymphalidae; genus Podotricha; species Podotricha telesiphe. Next base: position 24,514 of record JAOYRR010000630.1, read on the forward strand.
TTATAATGGATCTGACAGACTGTACTATCACAGTATGAAATCTATTCTTTATGTATATAAAAATGTGACGACGTCAGTACCAATTTCATTTTCCCATACTAACTGTTTACGTTTGCCAAAAAAGGTGCGTTCAGAAATGAAATATTAGAATTAAAAGGCCCAACATAAGTCATAGTCATGCAATTTTCAGCTAGTATGTTATAAATTTTTATTTATTCAATTTTCATAATTGTAGATTTTTTATATTTTTTAAAGTGTTAATCACATACTTAGGAAATTGAAAAACATATTTAGAAAACGTAATTAATCTTGGACGGTTTCCAGGAGGCGCGTTTCAAATATTTATATGTTTTTCAATTGTAGTTTAGTTGGTGATACAAAATATATCATTATAATATGCTTTTTAATTACATATCACCCTAATATTTTTTATTTCCTATAGCTATTTAAATGTTTGCAATAAAAATTGAATTTGATATAAATTTTCAGACTCTTCCATAATTTTTAAAAAGGATTAAACAACTTCTAAGTACAAGTACAAATAAAAATATCAAATTATTGCACACTACTACACAATATTTGATTCATAATTTATTAATTAATATTTTACTAATTATAAAGAAAGGTATCATATATTTAAAAAAATTATAGTGTTATTCACACATTTAGGAAATTTAAAATCATTTTTTTGAAAACCGTCGCAAAACGCTCTGACCGCTAAGACATGCTTTCTACATCCGGCTACGTCGAAATTCTCATACACGTTTTCATAAAACATATTTCAATTTCCTAAGTGTGTGAATGACACTTAAATATTAAATTGTATAATAATTTTTTTTTTTTAATTTGAATTTTCTTTACTTTATTTATAGGTTTATAATGAAAAATATTATTTTTAAACACTTATACAATGCAGTTATACAGTGCTTAAAGGCACTTAAGAACAACGTAGATATTACAAAATACGTAATAGAATAAAATTAATGTACCTCGTCAAGTTGCCCTATCGTTTAATATAAAACGTGCAAGAACTGTCTATTCCACATCAGTTCACTTTGGAAATCTAAAATAATAACTGCCTTTAAAATGTTCTTTAAGGTACTTTATATTTATTTTTATTTTTTTATGTGTAAGTGTGAAAACGTAAACACAGCGGGCCTCCAATCCATGGAACTTGAAAGATTTCCAAAAACCGCGGGATCATATGTTTCATTTTCTAAAAAGATCGTACTTTATATTTGTTAAGCAACTTTTATTTCAATTTTAAAGCAAATTTGATTTCAATTCGATGTATATTAACAGTATATTTTATCACTTAAGGTGTTGTGTTTCGCTGCCGTCGTCGCCCTCGCGGCTGCCCAGTACGGACATGGACATGGACATGCCTACTCGTCTCAACACATCTCTCGTCACGACGGACATCCGGAAGTAGTACATGCACATGGCGGCCACGGACATGACCACGTTGACTATTATGTAAGTAATATATTGTATCATGATGGAATTAACGTGTGTTAGAAGATATTGTTACAATTAAGCTTGACTTTCTATGATATTTTCAGGCTCATCCTAAGTACGAGTTTGAGTACAAAGTAGAGGACCACCACACTGGCGACATCAAGTCACAGCACGAGAGTCGCGACGGAGACGTAGTGAAGGGGTACTACTCTCTCCACCAGCCTGATGGTTCTGAAAGATCTGTGCATTATCATGGTGACCATCACACCGGGTAAGAAAATTCTTAAGTTGAACATTATGATACTGAAAAGTCTTCTTTAATATTTTTTATAACTGCATAAATACAATTTTTTTTTGCTAAATTTTACTTTTTAATACATTGTTTACTGTTAAACAAATAAACAGAATTAATGTATTGTTTTATAATTGTTACAGATTCCACGCCGATGTGAAGTTTGACACTCATCATGTGGCCCCTAAACATCACTACTAATTAAATATAATTATTTTTATTTGACAAAAGTTTCTTATGATTTTTGTAACGATTGTTTCTTTTTTATTGTTTAAAGCTTAAAGAACATATTCGTTATCTTATTTCAGTAAATAGATATATATTATTTTATACATCAGTTTTAATACCCTGTCCCTAATTTATAATTGTATGAAATAGTTAGTTATATATAACTTTAATAATAGATGTCCTGTGATTCCGCCGTTTTCTGATAGATGGTTTTAGAGATACGTGGTTCAATAACAAAAAATCAATTTTGAAATCGTAAATTAAAAAACTTATCAGTCAGTATATAAATTGGTGCAAGTACTATACATTATTAATTATTTGGAAAAAATACAATCATTATACAACTCATTGAAGTTATGATTAAAGTAAAGAGTAAAAGCAAGTCTTATGTTAAACGTTACTATTTTTGCCCCAAAACACATACTCGTATTATAAATGTACTCGAGAAAGAGAATTTTAGTTGGTTATTAAGCTCATTGGTGACATTGAATACTCTGAAATAATAAAGAAAAGCTTCTTTATTACACAAAAAATTATTTCAAAATATAAATATTTTTACACCATCTTTTTTCTCTTAATTGCTAATCAATATATCGGGTAACATTGTATATATATGTCGACGGCCGATCATTGAATTGGTCTTATCACGATGCGCCTAATTTGCCCGAATTTATTAACGGCAATGGAAGATGGCGATGTCATACAGACGAAATTATTACGACAGAAAAGTTAAAATATAAATAAATATCATCATGATCATTGGCCGTACAGCCTTCTGTGGGCAATAGCCTCCTCCTACGGTCCTACTTCATTCATTTCCGTTTAGCGCTGCCCTTTTTAAAATTTTTGTAGCCTAGAGTCTTGAGTCCTTTCGTAACTCCATCAAGCTACCTAAGCTTAGGTCTTCCAATTCTGCGTTTACCAACTGGGTTCAATTAAAAAAATATACCTCAGCAAAAAAAATCTTTTATTTATAGTCACTTTAAACTAATCTGTACTATATGTATTTGTTACTTTATAAACCCTTACCACAAAAAATTTAATGTTTTACCAAGTTAACGAAAAAATACGAACGGTAAAAATTCAAAATGTTTCTAATTTAACATATTCCACGTATATATGAAAAAGACATATTTAGCAAATGTATAAAAATTTGAACGCAGCGGGATACGAAACCGCGCCTCTTGAAAACCAGTCAAGCGCTCTGACCGCTAAGCTATGCGTTCTACATCCAGCCATTCATTTTAATTTCCTAAGTGTGCGAATAACACTTTAAAAAATGTTAAAAAAAATAGATTTTTCTTCTTAAATTTCAATAAATTCACGTTCAATTTTTCAAGTTCAATTCAAATCTAATTCCTTCAGTGTAAATAAATTTAAGAGGGCTGTGCTCGCAACTTTGCTATTGTATATCGATACATAAATGATTGGAAAATCTTATTTTTTATGCCAACACTTCAGACACCCTACACAAACGATATCGTGGCACGTCAAGCATTAAAAGAATAGTTAGGTCATCATGTGCCGTCATTTTATGAAATGCCCGCATCATCGTGATCTGGAAAATTAAGCGATTGGACGCCGATATATATAAGGTAATTAGTATCAGTAAGCTGTCTACCAAAATAATATAATAATCTTGTTGGAGCAATACAGAAAATGCTTAATGGTTTAAATGTCATACGTAAATCATTAAAAATTAAAAAATATATATGTATTTTCAAGCCAGCCGTTTCAAAATAAAATTAATACTTAAAAAGATTGATATGATACAGGTACAGGTGATAAAGGTAGTCTTAAATAGTAATAAAATATTTATAGAATTATATATTTACTGTAATAAAATAACAAAAATATCTTCTTAATTGTATACAAACAACAAAAAGCAATTATTTTAAAGATCACAGATAAATTTTTCAATAACAACAAATATGTTTAATTAATAGTGATGTTTAGGGGCCACATGATGAGTGTCGAATTTCACATCGGCGTGGAAGCTGTAACAATAGAAGAAAAATATTAAAACTTTTTATATACTAAAGCTTTTAAACCTAATATATTAATTATCCAGTATATTTAAACAAAAATATCATTTAAATAATTATGAAAATATAAATTATATTAACAATTTTTTTAAAAACCTCAAAGTGCACATTATGTATTATGGAGTAAAATATACTACAAATGGCTAGGAATGAATCTAATGTAGACATACCCGGTGTGATGATCACCATGATAGTGCACAGATCTCTCAGAACCATCAGGCTGGTGGAGAGAGTAGTATCCCTTCACTACGTCTCCGTCGCGGCTCTCGTGCTGTGACTTGATGTCGCCAGTGTGGTGGTCCTCTACTTTGTATGCAAAATCATACTTAGGATGGGTCTGCAAATGTAATGAAGTTGTAATCAAGATATATTTTAACAATCCCTTCTTATATACGTTAAGCGTAACCCCTGCAGTATGCAGCTTCACGTATAGCATAGAGGGTAGTCAGTTTGAATTTTATGTCAAGAAACCCCGTTCTCCAATTGATATGATATATGACTTACATAATAGTCAACGTGGCCATGTCCGTGGCCGCCATGTGCATGTACTACTTCCGGATGTCCGTCGTGACGAGAGATGTGTTGAGACGAGTAGGCATGTCCATGTCCATGTCCGTACTGGGCTGCCGCAAGGGAGGCGACGGCAGCAAAACACAACAGCTGTAGTGATAAAACTAAATATTTTAACATTTCGAACCCTAATCAAGCAAATTTTTAATAATAATCATTTATATACAATAAATCGTGAAGTACCTTAAAAAACATTTTTGTGGCAGTTATTATTTTGGTTTAGCAAACTGAACTGATTTATTGCGGCTAACACCTGCGGCTTTTATATTAACCGTAAGGGTAACGAGCCGAGGTCCATTGATTTCACTCTATTTGTGTTTGGTAATGTTGACGACATCGCGTGTGTTTATAAATTTACAATTTATATTGTAATAGCGAATGATTATATTTTTAATGTACTATACCTAACCTTTTTCTAACCTTAAACCTTTCTTTTTCAAAAACCTTTCTATTTTAAATCAGTTAAACGTTTTAAAAGACATGACTAAAATACTCACCGTGGCAAGTGCAGTCTAAAATTCCCAATTATTCTTTGATTTAAATAAATATTGAGATCGATAGTAAAGAAAATCAAAATAAGCTGCAAAAATGTTTCTAACTCGAAAAATAATTTGAACAAATTACTGAAAATCCAAATAATTTCATAAAACATAATAATTGCATACGTAAGAAGTGACCATGAAGTAAAAATTCCAAATAATTGCCACATTTCTCTTGAATATTCTGGTTTAAAATATGTTTGAATTAGTTACGGATGAAATGTGTTTGAATTTTCAGTCGGCTATCATCATGCTTAATGGAAACAAATTGTTTTATTTACTTATTTATTCATTGGTTTTTTATATACATGTAGTATTATATAATATAAATATACATGGCATGTAAATATTTTTTAAATTATATTATGTCGTATGTGGAAATATAGGATACCCAAATCCATCCAGAGAAGCCCCTCTATCTTTTAAGTCCTAATTAAAAAAAACATTCTATTTCCGAAATCAGGCAGCACTTATCAATAAAATGACTATATTACTCTTAGAAAAAAAATCTTTTAGAGCTAAGAAGAAGTAAATTATATTGCTTTTTTATGTGCAGTTAAGAATATATTTATATATATATACATGAGATATACGATGCGATATATATCCCAAGTAAAGTTGTTCTATATAATAACATAATCACTCGGAGTACAGTTCAGACCCGGTTTGCAATTGTGTGGTAACTGAAAGTGATAGATGGCAAGGATCTTAAAATATACGGCGCTACAAACTTTGCACCATAAAAGTAATTACGACTAAAAATATAAATTCAATTCGATTACTATCATTAAAACGTTACGCATTTGAAGAATGTATTGAGACACTCTTGCAATTTTGAATATACATTACGAATGCTAATTTAAACAAGCAATTATAAAGAGTGAAACTAATAAACCTCGCATGGTTACTTTTGTATGAATATAAAAAACGCGAATGGTGGCCATATTGTAACAGTTTAGTTTTTGTCACAGGAACCAAAATATTACTTGAAATAAAAAATGATTGCTAAGGTAAGATATCAGGTTTATTTTTAATACGTAAAATAGTAAAATTGGCGTTTTGCTATTTATTAAATTCATCTTAGGTATCTACGAATTTCAAAGGTTCAATTACCACTCTGTGTTTTGTGCTCTGTTTATAATTAATTTATACAATATTTTTTTTAATTTTTAAAGTGTTATTCACACACGTAGGATATAGAAAAATATTTTTAGAAATACAAGTTACAAGAGGCGCGGGTTCAAATCCCACTGCGTTAAAAAAATTATAGGTTTTTAAAACCATTTTGTAATAGACATTTAACAAAGAGATTTTCATCAAGTTTTTTTTCAGCTTAACGCTTGTTCCAGCATAGCAGGGTAGTTAAAGATAACCTAGTGTCAAGACACTCCGTTTTTTATTTTCCACCCGAAATCGAGAAATTGCGTTTTAAATGCGAATTTAAAACCGCACTTTGTCTTAAGTACCAGAGCGGAGAAATGAAAATATTTTGAATGTAATCATTTCCACGCGTGGGTATCGAACCACAACCAGACGCCAGAATTATTATTAGTTTTATTAATAATATATTTTTAATTAATAATATTTATACTTTTTCACATTTTAGGTGCTCTGTTTCTTCGCCCTTGCTGTTTTTGCTGCTGCTCAATACGGGCACGGACATGGACATGCCTACTCGTCTCAACACATCTCTCGCCATGACGGACATCCACAAGCAGTGCACGCTTACGGCGGACACGGACACGGCCACGTCGATTATCATGTATGTACTAAATACTTAACTTTTATTCCGAATGATTAATCAAAACCTATTCAATTTTGAGATAATAGTTGTGGTAGAAAATAAAAGTCTATTATATTTGAATCTAAATAAGAACGCTTTGTAAAAAGATTTAAAAAGTAATTATTTTTCAGGCCCATCCTAAGTACGAATTTGATTACAAAGTAGAGGACCACCACACTGGCGACATCAAGTCACAGCATGAGAGTCGCGACGGTGACGTAGTGAAGGGATACTACTCTCTCCACCAGCCTGATGGTTCTGAGAGATCTGTGCACTATCATGGTGACCATCACACCGGGTAGGAATATATATTTTTAATCTCCAAAATTCAGTTAAACAAAAGTCGCGTGTATATAAGTAGAAAATAGATATTATATTACAAAAATATGTAGTCTTGTCTAAATTCCAAAATTTATTAACATATTTAACAAATAAATTATATTATTTCTTTCCAGCTTCCACGCAGACGTGAAGTATAATACTCATCACATTGCTCCCAAGCATCACTACTGAATGTGCCATATATTATTACTCCGTAAAAATAAACCAATAGCAGTATGTAAATACCAACTTGTATGAAAAAAACGCATATTGCCTTTTTCTTGGTTTATATGTTGCAATATTTTGTTAATTATTTTTAATAAATATGATATTTTAATAATAAATATGATATTTTAATAATGTAATATTTTTTATTATACTTGTAAATTAAATCCAATTTGAAGTTAAAATCTTTTTTAACATTTTTTAAAGTGTCATACACTGAGGAAATTGACAAAGACATATATAGAAAACGTATAAAAATTTTAACGCAGCAGGATGCGCACCGGCGCCTCTTGAAAGCCGTTCAACCGTTTTCTAAATATGTATTTTTGTTGAAATCTTGTTGTTAAAAAGATGTTGAAATGTTTTCATCTGTCACCACACTATTAGACTTCGGACATTAATCTTCGAATGCTTAGAATGTTATAAACTGTGCCTAGTTTAATATAATAACGTGATTCCGACAAGACAATAGAAACTTTACTTCCTTATCTTATTTTTTCCTCTGCATAGCAAAGAAAGAACCTAGTGTCAAGACATTCTCTACTTTTCCACCCAGTTTCTCTCCACCTACCCTTCTGCGGGAGAAAGTGTGGAGCTGGAACAAAATTGTACATAAATATGGCTACATACTACAATATATATTGTACTGTTCGTTCTTTGTCTTTATATAATTAGAGAATTATTAAGGATTACAGATATTAAAGTCATGACGGACTGAAAAGTCTCTACTTTTCGTCGTCTCCTTAATATCTCAAAGAACGATTTAAGTTTTTATATCATTCACGTGTCTTAATATTCCTTGCAATTCTTCTTTCTTCTATACAAATTCCTTCTGTGTTAAATTCTTCCGCTTGCGGATTTCTTTACAACTTACAGTGAAATAAGCTAAAACTTAACAAATAAAAAAAAATGCTTAAGGATTATTATTTCACACTAACTATACATTTAAGTTGATTATTTATTAGTTTTCATAATAAAGTATGCTTAATTAATTACGTACGCATTTATGTTGTACGTATGTTTGCATGTGTTGAGTTTATATGTACTTCAGTTTATTTGCATATAGCAATCTTATTATTCTTCCTATTTCGATTATTCTCTCTTCTACCCACATATCCTAAGTACTATAATAACACTTTAATAATTGTTATGTTTAATATTATTCAATTAAATTAAGAATGCATTAAATTGTATACAAATATTTATATAAAAAGAATCAAATGTATTTTTATATAAATATACATAGAGATAATAATAAATAAAATTATTGTCATTCAATTATAACTAATATTTTGGTTGGTTCCTCATATTATGGATTTTGGGCGTGCAAGCTGAAGACAGTTTCTAAATTTACGTATACAATTACCCGCTCGCGGGTTCGCCTACATAAACTACACGACTAAACGATTTTGTCTTTCTTCCACCCGCGTTTTCACTCTAATCACAAGCTTTGCTTAAATTTATAATTTAAATGGTTGCAACTTTTTTATTATTTAAGAAAAGTATACCAAAATACAAAAGTCAACTGCAGCTGCTTTTAAATCGGTTAAGCCGTATCTGATATTAGAGAGCAAAAACGCACAGAGAAACAGAAAAGAAAGTTAAAAATCAATATTTTGGGTTCTATTATATTGATAAATGCCGCTAATAATATTTTTCAAAACGATAAGCGGTAAAGGCGGCAAAAATTTAACAGCCAATACTTAAAAATATATAAACCCCGTACTGCTGTATGGCTTTTAAAGAAAGGTTCAAATTAATTTCAAATTCAGCTTATAAGAGTAAAAAAAATATATAAAGTAGGCTAAAACAAGATGCAGCCTATAGTACGAAAGAAGGATCCGCTTATATCTTTAATTGTAACTTATGAAAATATTGATAATTTTATATCGATATATAGAAAAGTTAAAGATTTAATTTCAGTTTGTGTGGCGTTTAAAGGAGATTTTAAGAAAATAGTAAACATGTGCAATAATATTAATATTGTTTATTTTGCGTACAAATGTTGATCAAACCCATAACCACCGGTTACCAAGAGGCGCGGGTTTGAATACCGCAGTGTTAAAAAAATTATACGTTTTCTAAAAATGTTTTACAATTTGCTAAATGTGTGAATAACACTTACAATCCAATTAATAATATTTAATAAATAGGATTCTGTCTTGCCAAATGGTCGTTTGTAGAATAATCTTTGGTTAGCAGAAATTTGTAGAAATCTCTTTACTGAGATGCTAACAACAAAAATAAAGTGTAAAAAGCGTATAAGAATTTCAAATTAGCCAGATGTAGAACGTATGGATTAGCTGTCAGAGCGCTAGGACGTTTTCCAAGAGGTGCGGGCTCGAATGTCGCTGTGTTCAAATATTATATAAGCTTTTTGAAAATATTTTTCATAACCATCGCCTTTACAGTCAACTTGTTAAAATACTGTGCCCTGGTTTAAATTATTGTAATTTAAAAATAATGATGACAATATTTTGTGATTCATTAATTATTAAAATTATCTTTAAATTGATTAAATAATGATATGAATCGCTTGCAGTAATATTGAATAAATAGGTATGTTATGTAAAAGCACTAAAATTGGACAGGACAGGGTTAGTGTTCAATAGATATGAATTAATTTTAAAATGTTTATTTATTGAGGTAAAATAACGAAGATATGTTTTTAATTTTCAACAATAATGAAAGACAATAATTTTAAGTATCACAGATAGCTCTTACAATAAAAATAATTTCATTTAGTTAGTAGTGGTGTTTAGGGGCCACATGATGAGTGTCGAATTTCACATCGGCGTGGAAGCTGTAACAATAGAAAAAAAAATTAAAACTTTTTATATACTGATGCTTTTAAAATTAATATATTATCCAGTATATTTCACTGAAAATATCATTTAATATGTAAGCTTACCAGTGTGATGGTCACCATGATGAGTGTACAGATCTCCCAAGACCATCGGGCTGATGAAGGGAAGTAAACCATCCACTTTGCTACGTCTCCGTCGCGACTCTCGTGCTGTGACTTGATGTCGCCAGTGTGGGTGGTCCTCTACTTTGTACTCAAACTCATATTTAGGATGAGCCTGTATAGATTTTATATAAATTATTTTTTATATTTAATCCAACACAGTGATAATTAAGTTAAAATATATATATTTTTATGATTATTCTTGTAAATATTAATAAATCAATTCTTTTGTATACTTTTGATAATTTCATATGGACTTTTTAAGTTACTTATAGCTATGTTCTATATACGAGTAAGTACATGCGCTGATAATCGACGTGACCGTGACGTGTCCGCCGTGCGTGCACTACTTGAGGATGTCACGTCCCGCTGACGGAGATGTGTTGCGGTAAGCCGATCCATGTCCTTACCCGTATTGAGCAGCAGCAAATACAGGCGAGGGTGAAGAAACACGCTGCCTAAATATTATTGATTATTATTAATATTAAATATATGTTTATCGGACAGTTTAAAAAATATTTAAATTAAAAAATATAATGAAGCATAGTTTTTGTACAATATATAGAGAGAAAGAAATGATTATTTTGATTATTTAATTCAATTTATAACGTAAAATAATAAGCTGAAGAAATAAAAAAACTATAAATTTATAATGTGTATTACCTTAGCAAACATTTTGATTTGACCAAATTTGAGGTGGGGTTTTGGTTTTTCTTGGTAAAACTGAGACTAATAAAATTGTCTACCTCTCCGTCTTTATTACAACAACAGTGCTTCTTGAGGTTTTATTCGGTTTACTCCTCCCATAATTGCTTGTTTAATTCATATCAGCCCTAAGTATATTTCAAAAATTTACAAGCGTGTCTCAATCTGGTTTTGGAATTCGTAACGTTTTTAGTTTAAGACTAAAGGGAATTTCAATTTATACTTATCATTTGATGCAAAGCTGTAAAACTAAAGAGCTTCTAAGTAATACTGTTACAAAATGATGATACAGCAGAGTGATTTTTTAATTTAGAATAATTTGTTTGTAGTAGTGAAAGCTAATATAATTTGTATCTTTGCATCCTTAAAATGATGTTTTAGGTGGCTATCAGAGGATATAAAATTTACTACTTTTGAAGTATTTTGAAATGTCCTGTTTCAGTAATAATGCACTTGCAACATTTTTATTTATTTGAATTTTTCATTTCATTTCTATAATAATAATATGGTAAAACAAAAAAATTGTGAAATTTAATTATTTAATATGTGCAAAATAAAAATATTGTGGTAGTAAATCAGATATTTGGAGATCTGTTTTTTTTGAAGTGACTTTTGAGACTTTATACAAATGTATTGTCAATTGTTTTTTATTGCGAGTTTTACAGGCTGACTGATGCTTATATCCAGGCGATTAAGTGAAGTTGGGTTGGGATGCCAGAGCTGAACTCTTTAAATTTTAGTAGTACATTTCAACCAATTAATGTTTTTATTATGAGTGGCCATGACACTTGCTTTCCAAAGCTCATTAATTAATGATGTCTAATGAAGATTGGAAATGAAACATTATCAAATCAAACCGTTCAGGGACAAAAAAATTAGCGGGCAACAAATACGAATCCACAGCAATCCGACAGAATCAAGCTCTTTATTTGTTTGTGGGTTGTTGCAGATGGATTTCAGTTATAAAAATAATTTTTAAGCTAAGATTTAAAATGACAATAAATGACAAAAAACTTTTGCATTTACTTTTGCTTTGGCTAAATCAGTAAATTAAAAATGCCATTTTTGTTTAAAAACCATTAACATAATCCATAAAATTATGGTTTGGGATGTTACAGTACCGTAAGAAACATAAATTCAGCGAGACCACGCGATGTCGTTAATATATTACCAAATATAAAATAGACTGAAATTAATGGACCGGCTAGTTTAACACAGTTTAATATAAAAGCGTGTGAGTTAGCTCTTCTACATCAGTTCAGTTTGGAAGCCAAATAATAACTGCAAGAAATGTTATTTCAAGAGATTTTTATGTACATAAAATTCAACATTCCAAAGATAATTGATGATTTCTTTAATTAAATACTCTATTTAATTTAAAATCTAGGTGAATCATAAATGATTATTTTTTGATTAGTGCCTTAACATTATCTCTACTGTATTATAGGTATTGTGTTTCGCCGCCGTCGCCGCCCTCGCGGCTGCCCAGTACGGACATGGACATGGACATGCCTACTCGTCCCCAGCATATCTCTCGCCACGACGGACATCCGAGTAGTACATACTATAGCCGGTCACGGACGCGATACGTTGCTGTTACCATTTTGTAAGTTATTTATCATATATGTATAATGTATATATATAAGAAGGACTTGTTAAAATTTTACTTCTAATATTTTTATGTTATAGGCCCATCCTAAGTACGAGTTTGAGTACAAAGTAGAGGACCACCACACTGGCGACATCAAGTCACAGCACGAGAGCCGCGACGGAGACGTAGTGAAGGGATACTACTCTCTCCACCAGCCTGATGGTTCTCAGAGATCTGTACACTATCATGGTGACCACCACACCGGGTAAGTCAACCACATCATGTTCCTAGCCAAATTTACTTTGAAATTTATCATGTTTAGTTTCTAATTTATTATGAACTTTTAATAAAATCGATGTTTTCATTGTTACAGCTTCCACGCGGACGTGAAATTCGACACTCATCATGTGGCCCCTAAACATCACTACTGATTAAAAATAATTATTTTTAAATTAAAAAAAACTTATCTGTGATCTTTTAGCGATTGTTCTTCTTCATCGTCTTATTTTTAGATGTAATTGTCGTAACTTTTGTTCAATAAATGTTTTAAACATATTTACTGTTTTTATAATCACCTTACGCCGTTTGATTTTTGCCTTTTTAATTATGTAATTTTTATACATAACACGTCAAGTAATATTTTTGTATATTTTAAAGATAATAACAGTTATACAAAGCAATAAGCAGTTTAACGCTACGAGTATGTAGAGAGAACACGACTAACGTAAACCTAACCTTAACGAGAAAATTCTGATATGATTTTCCTTCCTATTTTTTATTATTTTATTTATTGTCATTTTTATTATAGAAAAATGTTAAATAACATATTTTTATTTAAACATTTTTCGTAGTTATATTTTTCTAAGCGAGCAAGAGGAATCACATCTGACAGATTTACGTTTATTTGATCTTTCTTTCCTTGTAAATAGTATATAGGTATTTGCTATCGAATGAATTATTAGGTATTCATATTATATACATATATAATATGATGAATGAGAGTATTTAATGTTACTATCAGATAATATCACTATAAATTTTATAATCTAAAAAATACGCGTAATTGTAATGTAAAAACATTATCCCCATTTATTTTTATCTTCAAAAAAGGTATCTAGTAGACGACGGAGTGATATAAAAGTTTCCTTTTCTTATCTGTTTGTAGAAATAAATAACATTTTTATTGAAACAACGTTATTCATTGAAATATATTCAATATTAATGCATATTAAATACAACTACTTCTTTTTTTCGGAACTCAACGCCGTGCTTTCTTATTGCGCCACAATGCCATTATGGAATTTTAAGAATAAAATAAAGTGAATTCTTGTGAGATATAATGTTTCTTTAGTAAATTTGTTGTAATGTAGGCATGACAAAAAAAATATTTGAAATATATAATATTCGAAACCCGTACTTTGATCTTGAATTATAAAAAAATAGAATTTTAATATGTGCCTTATTTTCTGTAAAATTTTGTCCAAAATGTTCGTATGAACGTTTTATGTTCGAATGTATATTCGAAGTCAAAATTTTATTAAAACAAAATAAAATATAATAGATTGACATTACATAATTTTTTTCAGACAAATAGATTTTACTTACTGCGAAAATCTAGGACAATGCGCGAGGCATACAAGAAACCCATGGCGGTAGCTTCACATAATAATTTTATTGACATACCATTGCCATATCAGATTACTTTCCCATTAAGGTTGAAAGTTTGTGTTTAGTCCTTTATGTAAATATATTAAGTATGAGAAAACCAAATTATAATCTAACCCCTTAGTTATTGTTCATAACTAACCTTTGTGTCATATATTATCTGTGGTAAATATTTATTTTATTATAGTTGACGGTCTGTATAGTGTGACTATAACTCTTTTTTTATCGATCAATCTCCTTCGTGTGTTCTCCATACAACGTGGCACTTTCCAGTCACTTCGCCAGAGTGACTTGTGCTCTACTGACACGTTCAAAGCGCCATAATTAAAGACCTAAATATCTCATTACTTGTTATGACGGATTGATAAGTGTTCTTAACGTCGGGTTTGAAATTCTATACCAAATTATATCCGTTAATCCAGTAATGGTTTTATGTTTAAAATAAAAAATATATGAATTAAAAAAACCCGGTGTATATTATCGTAAAATAAAAATCCAGTTGATATCGGTTTTGAAATATAAGAATTTAAACTAATATGTTTAGTTAAACAATATACCTAATATAAGACTTTGAATTTTTTATAATACCTTAGCCTATGATAGATAGAAAAATGAAAACGCTGAGTTAAACATTTTAATTATAAACTCTAAATTATTCCAGCGTCTTTTAAGCATCAAATTCATTCGTTTTGGTTTTTTTAATCTATCCTATTCAATATTTTTCGACATGTTTAATATGTCAATATCTTTTCACATGTGGAATTAATTAATTAGTTACTTGGCCCTTTTCTAGCCAACTTAAATACTAATTCAAAAGGATCAATGATGTAGATAGCTGTTAAAATAAATCTAAATTTGGAATTGTATCCGCTCTTAATATATAAATAATATTATGAAGTAGGGTTATTTATACAAAAAATATGAAATATTACTTTATATTTATTGAACAATAATTAACAACGTATTGGAATAAAAGAGAGTATATTTACATATTGCTAAAAGTCAATTATTTTTTGACAGAGTACAAATATATGGCACATTTAGTAGTGATGCTTGGGAACAATGTGATGGGTATCGTACTTCACGTCAGCGTGGAAGCTAGAAAGGAATAATGTTTAATTAGTTTCTATAAATATTTACTACAATGTTGGCTGTATATTCATTATTGTTAATAGTATCTTAACGAGAACTGAAATAGCTTATTGGATCTTAATGATAATAGAGTATTCTTACCCAGTGTGATGGTCACCATGATAGTGTACAGATCTCTGAGAACCATCAGGCTGATGAAGAGAGTAGTATCCCTTCACTACGTCTCCGTCGCGACTCTCGTGCTGTGACTTGATGTCGCCAGTGTGGTGGTCCTCTACTTTGTACTCAAACTCATATTTAGGATGAGCCTGTATAGATTTTATATAAATTATTTTTTTTATATTTAATCAACACAGTGATAATTAAGTTAAAATATATATATTTTTATGATTATTCTTGTAAATATTAATAAATTAATTCTTTGGTATACTTTTGATAATTTCATATGGACTTTTTAAGTTACTTATAGCTATGTACTATATACGAGTAAGTACATACATGATAATCGACGTGACCGTGGCCGTGTCCGCCGTGAGAGTGCACTACTTGAGGATGTCCGTCATGGCGAGAGATGTGTTGCGAGGAGTACGCCGATCCATGTCCGTGCCCGTATTGAGCAGCAGCAAGTGCGACGAGGGCAGCAAAACACAATACCTATATATAAATAAATTTGACAAATAGGAAATATATACCGAGTTATATAAAATTATAGTTTTTTCTTAATAGGTCTTCAATTTCCAATGTATTATTTTTTGCATCAAATTCATGTGTTTGTGTTTTCAATTTAGTTTAGAAAGACAAATAATATAAAGAAATGGTCTCAAATAATATGTCAACGTATACTGCTTACATAGTATAGGGAAACATAAATTTATAACTTTCGAAAATGGTTTCTTTATTTTGTGAATAATGTGATTAATATTAGTAAAAGCCAATTTTTTTTTAAATACAGGTTGTCGATTTTACCACAATGTATAGAGAAAATTTCGCCCGTCCGCGTTCTCATTTAGTTTTATATTACAACAATTAAAGTTATAAACTTTGCTTAAATTTATATTTTCTATTGTTGTTATTTTTTAGGAAGGAAAATTTTAAGGAAAATTTACCAAAACGAAAAATTGCATTTAAATCGGTCAAGTCGTTTCTGAGATTAGCGTGCACAAGCGCTCAGGCAAACAAGCAAACAGATAAACAGATAAACAGAAAAAAATACATTATATTGATAAAAACCTCCAATATAGAAAATATAGAAAATTTCTGTCATACGTCGGGTTTCACCTCCAATATTTTTTTTTATACATCTTCCATGTACAAACAACAATATATATATATATATA
>JAOYRR010000631.1:0-41266 GCA_038994665.1 Podotricha telesiphe
AAAAATTATAGATTTAATTTTTTAAAGTATATATTATCGAAAAGTATGAAAATATAATATACATTTCAGTAATTCGGTATGAAATCTCATCATTAATCTAAAAAAATGCAATATTTTAATTACAAAGTGTTGCCAGTAATAGGAATATACTAATAACACTAGTAACACAGTAAGTCAAGAACCGCTGCGTTAAAACGAAAACTTAAAGTTTTATTATTCAAGCAGAATAGGCTAAGGGTTTTATATAATACTCTTCCTTATATCGTTTTCCGCTTTCTAATTCCATTACTAGAGCCCCTTGAGCCTTCGGAAGCAATCTCTGGCGCTGTGCCATATCTATTGCCGGTAGTGATAAGTCAAGCGGCCGATATCGACACCGATGGTTCATTGTATGACCGTGCTTGCTTTAAGCTGTATAGTTATAAATGTTTTAAAATTCAATATTTTGAATTAATATAAATGCATCTAATTCTAAGAATATTTTTTCAGTTGTGTTGTAGTAATAATAATACAGAATACTATTTAGTTAACATTTTTTTTTTTAAAGTGTTATTCCCACACTTAGGAAATTGAAAAAGACATATTTAGAAAACGTATAAAATTTGAACGCAGCGGGATTTGAACCCGCGCCTCTTGGACTTTCGGACACCTTTTTACTCGTACAGATTTTATTCAATCACACAGTTTTATATACAAAATATTTACCATTTTAAGCAACATATAAAAATTTAAATCCATGTCCAAGCGCTCTGACCGTTAAGTCATACATTCTACGTCCGGCTACATTGAATTTCTTATACATTTTGTTGTAAGCATCTCCGTATTTATGCTGCCCACAGATTATTTCTACAAACAATCGGATGGCAAGAGAGAATGCTTATAAATTAAATATTATACCATTTTTATAGTATTATTCAATACAAATTATTTTTACAAAAGCTATAAAAAATTTGACGTGATTCTTATCTTGGTTATCTCGGAAAGGAAGACTAAGCCTGAAGCTTATTTTCTAAAAATATTGCATTGTCCTCGGATTCGAACACGTGTGCCAATTATCAATTGCAAAAATTCGGTCAAAATAGTGTTGTAAGATTATTTACATTGATTTATAAACAGATACAGGTAAAGTTAAAATAAAAAACTTTTAAGTTATTCATTATAATTGTAATAATTTATATATCTATATCTAAATATATATATATATATATATATATAAAGCTTCTGACTGAATCTATTGAACTTGGACGTATGACTTTAGGAATGGATTTTTGAAAATTCAACCCCCAAGGCATGAAATACGCGTTAGAAGTTTGTATGGCAGTCCTTCAGATTTGACGTTTGACATAATATGAAACCTTATTATATTGTTGACTACTGGGTAAAAATGAGTAAACCCCTAAGGAGCGAAATATATATATATGGATTTGACAGTTTGTATGGATGTCCGCTGTTTTGATGTTATAAACATAAAGTTTTATATTTGGGCTACTTATTAAACATAAGTAAATTGCAATTGCAGCGTTTTTGTACATCACGTGGGCGAAGCCGCAAGCTTGCCGCTAGTATACAAAAACAAAACAGCATTCAACATTTTCAATTTAAATTTTAAGAAAAGAATGCGAAGAGATAGGTAATATTTTCAAATAAGATTTTTTTCCGCAGACGAAAATTTACTCACTATATCAAAATTTTGTCCTTTATTTTCTTGTACAAAGCAAATTCGTATTATGGCTGTTATTGATATTGAAACGAAAGGGAATTTGTTCGACATAATAATATAGCCAAAAAAGCAATTTCTTTTTATAAGTGAAAAATGTCTGGTGAGACTTTTACTTTACACGTTCGCAATTTTCCGCCTGAATTCGACATTGCTTGTTGAGTGGCGGGAGTAAACTCCGCGTTTTGTCTTGTTCACCAGAATGGAAATATGTAATAATTTAAAAAATATATAATTTTTAACCTAAGTGGCAATCGAACCCACAACCAATCGGGACTACAGTCAGATGCTATGCTGATGCTATGCAGATGATAACTTTGTTCAATATATAAAAATATATTGTGTAGTTTTGAAGATGTAATCAAATATACATATAAAGGTCTCTTTATATGTAAGTATATATATATATATATATATCTTTCATATATTCATGACAACAGATAAAATTTAATTTGTTTAATAGTATTCATAGAAAGAAAACCTAAATTACGCTTTTATAATACAGTGGCTGGAGACTGATTGTATAAGGCGATTTCGGGTACAAGAGAAAAGTCAGTATAACAAACATGTCTATTTCGTAAGAATCGTTGACCTTGGAGTTCAAAAATCCTGTTAATTGTTCGTTGGCTTTAGCTTACAATAACTAACGAATATATAATATACCTTAAAGGAGGTGTATTATAGTTTTCTTAGAAGCTTATAATACTGTAGTCCCTATTGTAAGGGTTTTTGACTTATGACCTTATAATTTAGTATAGGCGTTTAATGGAACTGGTGAAAGGGGTTTTAGAATATGTTAAGTTTACGCCTTCATCTGAGTATAAGTTTTAATGCTATTTATATTTTATTTTTTTTATTTTCACTTCTGTTTCAATAGAGGTTGTTTCAGGTTATTCAGGGAGAACCTAGTGTACCGATACTCCGTTCGCCACTTTCCGCCCGAATTCAATATTTTTTACATTGGTATTTAAACAGATAGAGGTAAAATGACGCTGATATAGCTGAATAAAGCTGATGAGCTTGTTTGTTTGGTAGAACGAATTAATCTCAAAAACTACTGAATCAAATTCAAGAAATATTTTCGTGTTGTATAGACCATTTATCGAGGAAGGTATATATGTAACAAATCCCGTACCGAAAATGCTTAACGCGGCTAAATAAGTTTTCAAAAATATTGGGAGAGTAAAAAATATTTTTGCCTTTACTGGCAGATAGCTGATGTAATCATTTTAGAATTAATTTTCGAATTAAGCTGGTTTGTTTATAAAATAAAGTATCAAAGTCAACGCCCAAGTCAAGGCATTGTGTGTTGTGTAGTGAATTTAATTATAATCTTGCCCCTGAATGCGAATCGAACCCACAACCAATTTGAAAAGAGCAACTGTTAAGTTTCTCGCCATCTTCTGAATTTGAATGGCGTTTAGTGTCAAGCAGCTGTCCTACTACTCCACCCGATGGCCTCACATTATTTACACAATTGCTATGTTATTTGGAAAGGCATCGAATTTCAATTAAATAGAGTTAGTGTTAATTTGATAAATGGGAGAGTATTGGGTATTTGCTCGTTTTGATTGTTTCAAATTAATTAAATGGATTTTTACTAAACCTTGCTTCTATGAATATTTAATCAAGATTATTAAAGTTGTGTTATCTTATCTCAGCCATGAGGCTATCGTGGTGCAGTAGAACAGTGTTCGACTGTAATCGCATTTGCTGTGGGTTTGATTTGTCCTCGGTGGAAAGATCATAAGAAACGAGAAGAAAATAGCTATAGGTCAATAAAGTCCATTACTCCTACATATTACAATATAGTTTAAATATTGATATTGCAGACATGAGTGCTTGCTATTAAAATTCAATTTGATTTTAAAATTCAATAACCCGGTACATGTCAATTTTCATTATTTGTCCATCAGTCATTTTAACTGTTTAACTTATATTTATAGAGAATAACGTACAATAAGATAAAAGAGATTTAAAGTGATTTAGATTTCATTTTTAAGACATTAAATTAAAAGTGCGTTTTAGCACTAGACTATGAAAAATAACGCTTTGAATATATTACAAAATTTCATATTTTTATATGTTTTCTTATAATGTTTTGTATATATTAACTTTAAAAATGTAAAAGTATTTAATATATAGCATTCTCTCTTTAGCAAAATGGTGGTTCTTAAAAATAATCTTTCGGTACCAAAAAATTGTAACAATCTCTCTATAGAGGTGCTAATAACAATAATAAGTTTATAAGCGTATAAAAGTTTCGACGTAGCCGGATGTAGAACGCATGGCTTAGCGAATAGAGCACTTGGGCGGTTCCTAAGAGGCGCGGGTTCGAATTCCGCTGCGTTCAATTTTTTACACCTTTTCTAAAAAGGTTTTTCATATTAGAAATTGCTTGGCATTATACAGTAGCGTAATAACGTATTGTAATAAGCATTTTTAGAATAACTACTTCAATGATATTTACATTTATTTTTTTGTTACCTATATATATATATATATATATATATATATATATATATATAATAAGTTACATATAACGAACAGAGAATAGAAGATACAGAAAAGGGAACATGCTGTATATTCTTTTAGCTTAGCATATGTAAATAATAAATGTAAATACAAAAAATTGCAAACTGATATTGTCGTTCGACAAAGAAATCAGATTCAAACTACGAAAATATTATATTATCATCGGATCCGAAAATGAGAGCGAAGTTAAAATTTGCGTTACTTTCTTACATTCATTGATTAATATAGAAAGATACAAAGCTAATTAAAGTACCCGTTATTATAGTATCCGGTAATAAAAAACCTGAATTCTGAGTTCTAGTCCCTCGTGGCTAATTAGTAGGGTGAAATCACAGTGGCCAGATGTACAATTTGATCCGCTTCGTTCTTTACCTAAGATAGAGCCGTCGGCGTTGCGATGAGACTTAGATACATGATTAAGAATGTCGATTAATGTTTCAAATGGAGATTTATTATATAAAAAAAAATTCAGTGTTTGCTGGATCGATATTATATATCTCTCAATACAAATAAATAAAATTCGGGTGTCTGTTTGTAATATTAAGATAACCGCTTTCTACTAAACACATATCGTCGCTTGAAAAGAATAGTGACACAACTCAAAAAATACCGAAAATGAGATTTTTTATTGATAATATTTAAAAAAAAATGATCTTTTATATGGAATAAAGACACAAGTCGTAGATAACAATGTTGCCCGCAGAGAGCAGTAGTGTCTTTTCAGAATGAAAAAAAAACGCCATTGTTTTTGTTGAACAGGGTCATAACTCGTGTCTCATCACTTGTGTTTCGACTGCTGCGTGTGTAAGTATTGCTAATTTTATTGAAAAAAGGCACAACTCCGATTAGGTCCTAAGTGACATAGTTTCTTATAGAGCAATAGAGACCCATTTTGTGTTGTCTGTAAGGCTGTTAATGTAGGATTTTTTCATAACTTTTTATTATGGACAATAGAGACATATTTTGAGTTGTGTCTGTATTGATTTTAATGTTACCATTTTTTTTAAGAGCTTTTCAGGGGTATTACACTATTCCTCATATAAAACAATTGTTGTTTTTATTCGAAAGAGGCACAACTCAAAGTCTCCTAAATTTGTTTAAAATTTCTAGGAACCCTAAAACCCTAACTGCATGAAATAAACAAAAATAATAGTATTAACTATTTTTAAGGGGTATTACAATAATTAGGAATTGCTATGAATGAAATAACAATAAATTACAAATCTCAACAATTTAAAAAATGGTCTTTTGAAAAAGTTGCTTTTTTGAGTTGTGTCACTATTCTTTTCAAGCGACGATATGTATATAATATATACAAGGTACAATTACCAAAGGTACCAAAAAATATTATTCTTTTACATTTTTTATCTAATTGTTTGTTCCGGCTTATCTCTGGCACGGCTGGGCCGATTTTGACGAGACTTTCACTGGCAGATAGCTGATGAGAAAAGGAATAACTTAATAACTTAATCTCATTTAAGGAACCGAGTCGCTTAGACGACTATATTAGTCTGCTTAGTAAAGCAAATACGTTACTATTATACGAAATTCTTATACTTCTGACAACTTATTTTTGTTGATAAGTAATTTTTATACGTTTTGCTAAACAATGCTTTTCAATTTACTAAGTGTGAATAACAATACTAAGCATAAATATAAATTTCACATAATAATATGAAATGGTATAACATATATTTTTCAGTCTTTTTCAGCCTCAGGCCTTTTCCCGTATCTGCTATCCGATAAGCCGATAAGCCTAGTGTCGAAATACTGCGTTCTCCACTTTCCGCCTGGAATCAATAATGTGTGTGGATTGGCGGAACTCAACGCCGCGTTTTAGCTGACCAGAGCGTATGAATGAAAATAATTTAAATATTTATTCCTCCGAGTGGGTATCGAACCCTCAACCAATAATATTTGCAGTCGACGATGACGATGAGCCACTGCGCCACGATGGCCTCAACATTTTCAATTACTAAGCAAAAACAATTCGTATTAATTAAAAGTTTAATAATTTAATATGTTTTGTTTTTGGCAGAAATCCTCAAAGTGTACGCCGAACGACTGACAGAATGGGAAAGAACAGAAGTTCGAAAATATCCGGAAGTGTGGTTTCTAGGCTTAGAAGCTAATAAAGTACAGGCGCGGTCCAATTTGCCCAACAACTGCGGCTTTGATGATGAAAATGGCAGCTACAATAAAGTAAGTAAAAATCACAAATACATATATATATATATTTTCCTACAACTTATAAATTTTTTACGTAGTACGTAGAAATTGGTTAGAGTTACAGTTAATTGGTTAGAGCGCTTAGACAGTATCCAAGAGGCGCGGGTTTAAATCCTGCAACGTTCAAAATTTTATATTTTTCAAATACATTTCTCATTTATATGTGTTTTTTTTATTGAGGTGAGTAAAACTGTTACTGGCTCAAACTGCCATACTCTCTAGTGTGGAAGCATGACATTGAAATTACAATTTGATTCTATTACAAATAATTTTCCATCAATTTTTTTATTTTTAACATTTTTTAAAGTGACACACTTAGAAAATTTAAAAACATGTATTTAGAAAGCGTATGAAAAATTGAACGCAGCGGATTCGAACCCGCGCCTTTCGGCTTAGCGACCAGAGCGCTTAACTACATATAATTTTTATTCTTAAATTCATGAATGAATTAATTTTTCAGCCTACCAAAAGTAATTAGGCGCTCGAAAGTGTCGTTAGGTAAACTAACGCTTAACTTGATTTACGAATATATTATAAATTCTAGGTTTCTAGGGTATTTCGAGCGTATAATGCAAATTATGACCTATTCTTGTATTTATTTAAAAGGTTTTAAATGCAAAATAAAAATGAAGTTTTTATTTTAATACTGAACTAACTATGTATTAATTAAAGGCATTCAAAGGACTTACATAGATTTAGGCTCTCATTTTATATTTCATATATTAAAATTTTGATAATTGGTCTCACATATTTTTAGAAAACGTTTTTACGTTAAACGTATGGCTTAGAGATTAAGCGCTTGGGTGGTTTCCAAGTGGCGGCGGTTCGAATCCCGCTACGTTGAGAATTTTTTATACTTATTCTAAAAATATATTTTTTCTAATATTATATTTTTTTATCTTCTGTGGGATACAAATAAGACACTCGGTTCTCGAACTAATGACTATTTAAGAGAACTTTTTGGTTACTAACTGAGGAACCGACAGACAATGTACAGCCTAAACTTTACGTAGTAAATATTTAAAATTTTGCATATCGGGGAGTTCTCCCTCAGGCTTAGTATGGTCAAAGATAAGCCTGTCATACATAAAAAAAATGTTAATAACGGATATACAATTTCCCGAAATTTGTACTAAAGTAAATTAGATGTATGTCCCGTATGTGTTCTCTGCCCAGTTATTTGGGAAAAAGTGCAATGCTTCTATTTGACGTTTTTATGATTGATTGTTTTATGTCAAACTGTTTTAACATTATCAAAACATATTCCACAGCAAATCCACGACCACATAGCGTATCGATACGAAATCCTTGAAGTAATCGGCAAAGGCTCCTTCGGCCAGGTCATCAGGGCTCTGGACCACCGTTCGGGCAACCAAGTGGCTATCAAGATTATAAGGAACAAAAAGCGCTTCCACCATCAGGCCCTCGTCGAAGTACGAGTTCTGGATCACTTGAGGCTAAAAGACAAGGATCAATCGCACAATGTGATACATATGCTGGATTATTTCTATTTCAGAAATCATTTATGCATTAGTTTTGAGTTAATGAGGTAACTGTTTTTTTAAACCACTAAATACCAATATTATAAGTCACTATTGTGCCGCATAGCAGGGGAGAGAACCCAGTGTCAAGACACTTCGCCCACCACTTTCAACTGCAATCGTAACATTACACGTTGAGTGGCGGAATTTGAAGCCGCACTTTGTCTAACAGTGCTGAGAAATAAAAATAATTATTATCATCAAGTGGGAATCGAACTCACTACCATTGAATATGGTATTTAACACTGTCTAAATATAAATACGCCAAAATTTGTTCACAATAATAATCTTTTAAAAGTTATTTAGAGGCCCTCGTGTCAATGGGACAGCCTCTGACTGTAAACGTGATTAGTTGAGTTCGACTCGCACACGTGAGAACGATTATATTTAAAGCTAGCGACTCGCTCGCGGCTTCGCCTGCGTAAATTTACACGACTAAACTATTTAGTACATTCGCCCGCCGTGCGAGATCTTAAATCACAAAGTTTGCTTTGTGATTTAAGAGAGAAATTAAATAAACACTAAAGGTTAAGGGAAGCTTACCAAAATACAAAAGTCTAAATTACATTAAAATCGGTTTAGCCGGTACTGAGATTAGCTTGCACAAACGCACAGACAAACAGATAAACAGAAAAGAAAATTAAAATCATTATTTTGGGTTCTATTACATTGATAAATGCCCCCGATATATATTTTTTTTTTCATATATCTTTCATGTACAGACAGCGATCACTTACATTTTTATTATATGTATGGATGTAATATCTGGTAACATTTTCTGTCTACATTATCTCAAATTTAAGGCGGAAATCAACGCCGCGTGATAATAATTTAAATATGAAACATTTTCAAGATTTAACTGGTGTATATTTTGTATTTTGCGACGGGTTAAAAAAAAACAGCAATGCAAAGCACGTTGCTATTGTAATATGAAATTCTCATCACATTAACGTGCGAATAAAAAATGGACTAGATTTTCGATAAAGAGAACACACTATGCTATATGCATATTTTTATAAGTTTAAAATATTACTTTTTATCACATCTTCACGCTTATTCGTATAGCAGGCTAGCCAGAGAGTACCTAGTGTCAAAACACTCCGTTCTCCACTTTCCGCCCGAATCAGACACATTGCGTGTTGAGTGGCCGCGTTGGTCAAGGTGTCAAAGCGGCGAAATGAAAATATTTTAAATGCAATCATTTCCCAGAGTTTGAATCAAAGTTGTAAACAATCGCGTTTACATAATAAGTCCTTTGATTTTCACGATTATTACACAATTTGAAATGAAACTATTTTAACCTAATTAATCGCGTATAATGGAATATATTGGCTATTGAAATACAAAAACACCCTAATTTTAATATAGAGAAGACGGTTAAAAGCTTTCTACCACCAGGGACCCAATACTGAAAACTTTGAATCACAATCCGATCTCAATCCGATCACAATTGCGTTTACAGTCAGGCGCTTACCAAGTGCGCTTACGATGGCCTCAAACTAAATAAAATAATATATAACAAGGCAAACTGGTAACATATCAGTAGATTTTTACCCGCAATATGCCAAAAACTAGTTTTAAAGGCAAAGAAAATGTTCTACGCTAAAGTAAAAATTTCGCTAAAAACGAATCGAAAACACTGCAATAATGTGTGAAATGATAATTTGCGGCGTGAAACTTAGCAGGAGCTTCCGTAGCGTGGCAATAAATGGCATTGTTCCTATCACGATGTACCATGAAACGGTTGAAAGCTTTCAGCCATTTACCAAATACGTTTATCGTCGTTTAAGCTTTAAATTAATAGTTTTAATGTAAGATATTTAGTACTAAATGTATAAGATATTTAGTACTAAACGTATAAATATGTCTTTTTTTTAAACTATTGTATTGAATAAAAAGAAAATAGCAGTCCCGCTGAGTTTCTTGCGCCGGTTCCACTCAGGTCTGAGGCATTAACTTTTTTGAACCGGTTAAATTAAATTATTTGACGTTCAATAAATGAAGCATGTATCTTCTTATTTTGAATAAATTTATTTGACTTCGACTTTGACCTCTTTCACTTCGTATTCCAATGCGTGAATGACGGAACTGAAAGCCGCGATTTCTTTTACCAGAGTGGTTAAATGAAAGTAATTTGAATATAATCGTTACAACCATCACGTATATATATCTGTGATGACCATCAGACCATATATGGTACCATCCTACCATCCATCATATGGTACCATCAACGGTTATAGCCTTTTAATACATCACATGTTACTTCGACTTAATATAAAAAAAAAAATGTGATGCATTCGAAGTATAAACATAGTATAAATATCGTTTACTAATTAAGTTATTTATAATAAGAACTTTGGCTTTCGTATTTTTTACACATTGACTCCTCTAGACAGACAGACCACGGTTTATAGTAGTAAAGTGTTCCAAACGTCGGTTTTTATTAAATATATTTTGTATGATTAGTTTTGGGTTAAATAGTTTCATTTAGAAATAAATAAGATCTTTGGTTTTCGCGATTACTAAGAATACTAATAATGTACGCGAAAAATCCAATTAAAAAATTCAAAAAAAAATTCAAAATACATTATTAGAGCTCTACAATTAGCGATTGACATTTAATTAGCGATTGAAATGTGACAGCTAATGTAATAATTATTAATTTCCAAAAAACGAGTCTCGTGTCACGTTTGGCTAACATGGAAAGTTTAAAAGAAATGTATTGTCAGGTTTTTATTTCGCTTGGAATTTATTACACAATATAAAACATTGAAGTCATAATGGCGCAGTGGTACAACGTTTGCATATTAACGCGACGGCCGTGGGTTCGATTTCTTTTCGAGGATGATTATATTTAATTTATTTGTATATTGTCTTAGTCAGGTAAAGCACGGCGTTGAGTTTCGCCACTTAACTAGAGTCTCGAAATCGGATAAAGCTGCCAATAGAGTGTTCATACTAGACTATCCTGGTAACGGCGAGAACTTACATTTTTTTTTTATTAAAAATCGTAGTTTTTTCAAACAAAGAGGATTAGGAGTAATGCCTGGGCCTGGCGACCTAACTGTAGCTGTGACTTTACTTAATCTATTTTAAAATTATTTGCATTAAAAGTCGCCTCCACTATTCCAGCTCCGCTAGCTAATCAAATTTGAAGAAATCCTTAGATCTTGGGTATAAATTATTAGTATATTTCCAGTTACGTGTAAAAATATATCATTAAGTTTTGTAATTAAATACGTAATCTTTTACTACCTTAAAATTAGAACAGACATAGGTATATGTAGATAAATTAAAAAAAAAAACTTTTAATTGCATTTTTCTTTCCAGTATCAACCTCTACGAACTGATAAAAAAGAATAACTACCAAGGTTTCAGCCTCAGTCTGATAAGGCGATTCGCCAGCTCTTTACTGCGCTGCCTGCGGCTACTCGAGTCTGAGAACATTATACATTGTGATTTAAAACCTGTAAGCACGCTTTATATTGTAATATTTTTAAGATTATGTAAATATCCTTTTTAGGTTTTTAGCTTGTCTGTGACTAACTTATTTGACGTTTGGCTTAAAACGGGATACCATGAGTTTGATTTTCTATCACACTAAAGGAAATCAACTATAGAAATCGTTTTATTTAGATCCAATAAAAGAAAAAAAATGCTTCACGCTTTATCCCGCTTAGAGGGAACTTAGTATCAAATAATTTCTAATCCTACTTTTCGCTAGAATTACAAAAATAGAGTGTAGAGTGGAGGAATTAATTCCCGCACTTTATTTCAAAGTGAAGCAATGATAATAATTTTAATAACAATATAATCATCGCCTCGAGTGAGAATCGAATGTACCACCACCTCGTTTACAGCTAGACGCTAGCTAGCTACAGTAAAAACATCTAAATATTACCTTATAATATATTTTGGCAATATTCGTCATATGTTTCTATTATTATATAACAAATTAACGACCAGTATAAAAACTGGACACTTTCCAGGAAAACATCCTGCTAAAGGCGCGAGGCAGTTCGTCCATCAAAGTGATCGACTTCGGCAGCTCGTGCTACACGCACGCGCGTGTTTACACCTACATACAGTCAAGGTTCTATCGCAGTCCAGAGGTTATTCTGGGATTGCAATACGGCACACCCATCGATATGTGGAGTATGGGTCAGTAACTTTTAGCCAGCTTCACACTTTTTCCTGCACATCACTATTATTAAAACATTCCGTTCTCCACTTTCTGTTCTTGGGAGACATAGACTAGAGAAATACTGGAATTTTAAAGCTAATGCAATGTTTGTGGGTTTGAACCCCATTCGGGTAAATGATTATATTTAAATTATATTCGTTCTAGCGATTTGATTATTGAGCTCCGCTATTCAACACCTAACGTGACGAATTCAAGATTAGTGGAGAACTGAGTGTCTTGACACTAACTTCTCTTACCTACTTCTTCTTCTTTGAAAACTCTACTATACGGGATAAGAAGTAAAGCTAATACTATGTTATAATACGATTTTTAGTGTTGTTATAAATAAATAATTGAACGCAGCGGAATTCGATACCTATTCGAACCCGCGCCTATTGACACGGACTCTTAGACGATTTCCAATTTTTATAAGCTTTCTAAATATATATATATATACGATGTATAATATGTATATACAACATATGTCGCAAAAAATCGTGTTAGCCAGGCGTAATGTATACATCACTGTTTTTAATTATTTGTATTTCTAATGAAAAATATATATAGATTATTATGAAAAATATTAGCTTCTTGTGAATTGCAAGAATATTCTATGTAAACTATAACTGTGCCAAAATACACACTTCTCCATCAATATAATTTAACTAAAAAGAAATCGAAAGTATCCTTCAAGTCTATAGATGATGCTAACTTCTTGTAATTTTTGATTACACCCGACATATGAAGAATTCGTGTGAATAAATAATATTCAAAAATGGATGTTACGTGTTTATTTCACATATTTCCCTATAAAATAACAAGTGTTATGGTGCAAAATTGCCATCAAGTTCCATAACTAAAAAACTGTGCGTATCCAATACTATTTTAGGCTCTCTGTCAAATATACATTAAGCAATATTATCACCTAATAGAACATAATAAACAACATAATCGTACAAACAGTTTTTTCGAATATTACCAAATGAAATGGTAGACTGTTACATAAGTGGCAAGTTAGTAGAAAGCTGGGAGAAAGGCGACCATACACGTGCGATCTGCAAATATCGACATACCAAAGTCCGGCACATTTACGCAACAGACGGTCTGATGACACTATTATAATATTTGTATCATATTTCATAATTTGTTAATATCTTAATCTATTGATTGAGAGTTGCTCTTTTAATTGAGTGAGTTCCGCCACTCACCACGCAATTTCTCGATTTCAACACTAGCTGTTCTCTGTAGCTCTATTTTAAATATATAAAAAAATTCCCACGAATAAATCTAACCAATCAACTATACATTAAAATTATAGGATATTATTAATTTCACGTTTGTTTTCAGGTTGTATCCTGGCTGAGCTTCACACAGGCTACCCACTGTTTCCGGGGGAGAACGAAGCGGAACAGCTCGCTTGCATCATGGAGCTGCTGGGACCACCACCCCCCGATCTCCTCTTACATGCTACTAGGAAACGACTTTTCTTTGGCGAGTGTTTGTTATTATTTGGTGTTTTATTAAAATATGTATAAATTATATATATATATATATATATATATATATTGAAATATATTTTTCTATCAATATAAAAGAATAATTAGCTTAATAACACGTCACACTTTACTTTTATTTCCACTTATATATCTTAATTTTTATACTTTGCAATATCTGACACAACTATTAACTAGATATTGCATTTAAAGCTATGAAACTAAGATATTTTTATTTTTTTAACATTTTTTAAAGTGTTATTCGCACACTTTAGTTTTACACACGAAATTGAAAAAGACATATTTGACTTGAACGGTTTTCAAGAGGCGCGGGTTCAAATCCCGCTGCGTTCAAATTTTTATACGTTTTCTAAATATGTATTTTTTTTAATATATCTTTTTTCGACATCGTACAATACTCATGTCTAATAAAAATATAAACAATGTCTTATATAAACATATTTCATACAACAGACTCAAAGGGCTCACCGCGTACAGTGACCAACTCGAAGGGTCGCAAGCGGCGGCCTGCCTCCCGCACGCTCTCTGCGGCCGTCAGAAGCGACGATCCTGCCTTCTTACATTTCCTGCATCGATGTTTAGAGTGAGTATTATAATAGCTTGTACTATTCTATACTTCTGGTCTGGCCATAAATACTGTTAAAAAAAACATTTTTGGAAAAGGAATAAAAATTTGAACGCAGCGGGGCTCGAACCCGCGTCTCATGGAAACCGTCCAAGCGCTCTGACCGCTACGCCATGCGTTGTTTTTCAGTTTCTTAAGTGTATGAATAACATTTTAAAATGTTAAAAACATAAATAAATACTGTTATAATTAAAAATAAACAAAATATTACTTTTGAATTTAAATTTTTCCATTTTTATATGATTGTTAATTGTGTTTTCTTATTTTCGCGCCTATTTATTGTAAAATATTTTGTGATATTAAAATGGAGTGGGATGATAAAGAGAACTAAAGTAGGTATGGTGCAAATGGACACCACTTACAATAAACATTATATATTCTTAATGGTTTTATGTTAATGCATTAAACTAACACACTGTATAAGTAATAAATGTTACGTAAAATGAAAAAAATATATATTTGTAACAATATTTATGGCAAGACTATAAAATATAAAAGGCAAGTTCATAAAATATAGTACAACTATTTAAAGTTTTACTTTAAATAGTTGTACTATATTTTATGAACAAAAGAAAGAACGCAGTGTTTCCAATTTTTTAGTGGAAAAAAATTGTCAGCAAAAAAATACGAAAATTCGTGGTCAAATTCAACAGTATTAAGTGTCTGGTGGATAAAGCGCGGCGTTAAGTAGTGCCGCTAAACACGCAATCTCGATTCGGACGGAAAGTAGAGACGATATGTCTTGACAGTAGGTTCTCTCCGTCCACTTGAAGGTATAAAAAAAGTGACAGGTTATTTAAGTAATACTTTTGCGGTAAAAGTTTAAAGCAATAGACCTTCAGGATGTGTCATAATACGATATTAAAGTGGATTCGTTATAAATGGCGAACATCAACCGCGAACTTCACTTGCTATATTAATTTCGGCAACATCTGTTCTGTTTTTTATCTTATGGCTTTTAGGCGTGCCAATAAAGCGGAATTGCGGCAATGTCGCATAGAATGGAAAAGAGACGTAGTAGATTGGTCAAATAAATATCGAGAAAATAATACTTAAAGAGTAAATTCAGGTGGTTGTTTTTAGTCTTTAATTACTGAACCACTACATTAAAAGGAAAAATTATAAAAAAATATCAGCGTCAACTAATTAAGAAATTTAGTAAAGAAATGTCACGTTGACTTTTCGTTATAAATACGTCTGTCAATGTCACATGGGCGTTTCACATAATCTATAAATAGAGGCGCCATAATTAAAAAATTGAACTGAACAGTCTATAAATAGTGACTGGCAGACTTATAAAACAGAAAATAAAGTAATAAAATAAAGAATGAAACAGTTTCTATACAGACGGTAATAAAATATTTGTACATGTGTAAGATCAAATTACAGTTAAAGCAATACTCCATTTTTCCTGTCCTGTCATTTAGAAAAGCTAAAAGTTTTATTTTATAATTATTTTCCATTTTCAATACTTACAACCGGGCTTAAAAATAAGACTCATTAATATTTATATGTGTTTAAATTCAAATTCAAAATATCCTCTATTAAAATAGACTTTAGTAAGCACTTTTGAACCGTCGAAGGAATACTTAGAGAATGTTCCTTAAGAGAATCCAGTTTTTGTATTAAGTTGGATTTTATTGCTTAGAGGATATAAAGGCGCAGTAGGACAGCGTTTTACTGTAAACGAGGTGGTTGAGGGTTCGATGTCCACTCGAGGATCAGTTAATATTCAATAAATTCCTTTCTCTCTTAAAACAACTGCCCAAATGGCCTGAACATAATCAAAATTCATAAGTTATTGAGCAATCTCCATATAATTAGTATCGTTACACTGTAACAGCTTTAACAGGTGTATTAATAATATCCATGTAACTTGCATCACCTCACTTTGACAAGCAAATTGCAAATCGTTAGAGTTACTGATATTATTACTTATAGTAAATGTTTTATCGTTTTATTTTTATAACTCGTACTTATATACTTATAAAATAGCTTTTTAAATTTCAAGTGTAAAGTGCAATTTAAAAACATGGTTTTTAAACTGAATAAACACTTTTAAAAGATTATCGACTTCTTTGTATTCATTAGCCAAAGTAAAATGAAGTTCTAAATTAGTAATTAGTTTACGTAAAACCAATTTATGTTAATCAAAACTAATGAATTTGTAATGGTTATATTTCTTATGTAATTAATGTGAATTGAGAAATGTGTGAAATTTTCATAATTAAAAGTAAATTAATTAAAATCTAAACAAAGAGTGAAATTAAAAGTTCACGAACTGTCTACCACAGTGTCGTATCGTAATTAGTTACGCAATCAATAAGAACATGACTTTCTCTCAAGTTCACACTTTTTTGCTCAACTCAGTCAGTCAGCTTTGAATGGGTGATTGAGCTCTATACAGATGTTTGTATGAGGAAAATGTTAGAGTCGCTTCTGCATAACCTTTTTTTTATTTCAAATATATATATATGTGCTAGTAGATACATCAATCCGTAAAATACGTGCAATGGGTATATTATATATATAATGGGGTAGCGTGGTGCTAGCGTGGCGTGGTAGGTGCGTAATTTTATACAAATGTTAATATAATAAGTTCTGTGATTTTCACGATTATTACACATTTTGAAATGAAACCTATTTTAACCTGATTAATCGTGTATAATTTTGGTATTCGAAAATACATTTTAGACCAAATACACGGTAGATCAGTCCTGTGACCACGGACTACTGTAAAGCGTTCGAAACGTCGGGTTCTATAATTTTTATAATTTAAATAAAAAAATAATTTCTATTTAAATCATTTTTCTTAGCTCGAACCCACGACCAATTACGTTTACAGTCAGACGCTGTCCCACTGCGCCTCGATGGTCCCATCAATTATATTATTTTTATTTACAAAGCCCTTCCGTAACTTTGTGACTGACAGACAACGGACGGGGGTTGTAGGAAAGCACCAAGAGAGGTGCCTGAATACTTAGGGGACGAAAAATAATATATAAAATTAAAATAGTTTCATTTCAAAATGTGTAATGTAACATTTTCGGACTAAACACAAAACTCATAGGTTGTATATATATATATATATATATATATTTTTATATATATAGTATTACTAAGACTTCACCTTCTAAATTACAAAAAAATACAACATCTCGAACACATTACCATCATCATATCAGATAAACTGCGTTGAAAAATTGTAAATTGAATATGAATTTTGCAATTTCCCATTGTGTCGGATCGTTAGTTATTTGTACAAATGGAGCTTTGTATTGTTGGGGGCTATCTTAATGGAACAATGAGCGCATTTGTATATTTCGCCCCACATGATTATATCAGAACTTTTATTATATTACCCTATAGCTCAGCCGTTGGCTTTAGACTCAAAGTGGTGGTATGCGATTTGATCTAATTATGGTACAACTGGTATTAATCACTTGTATTACTGTAATTACTTATCGAGAACTATTAACAGTTCATTTTTAACACGTATTGTGAAGGCGTATTAGTTAGAATTCAAATTTGATCAATCAGAAAGGGCTATATATGTGCCTATAAACATATATTATATAAACCTATATTACATTATAAATATAAACCTATATTTGTGCCGCAAATCTCAAGCACTGATTATTAGTACTGAGATTGAGATTACTGAGGTCCTCTCTGTATCGCGGAGTTGCTTCTCTTATTGTGTTATGTTTATCACGTAAAACTAGGAAAAATATATTTTTTTTGTTATACATCCTGCCATACTTTTTACTATTTATTTATTATATTATAATTACTGTCTCTTTAGGAGTATTAAGACAGAATTTGCCGAAATTCTTATGGGGAACGGAACTAACGTGATTCTATATTCTTTTTTAACAGTCGTAATTGTATGGCAAACCTTATAAAAACTTGGGCGTAAAATAAACGATAAACGTTTACATAAATATTGACATATTTTCTTGATGGACCTTAGAATTTAATGACTATGCGTTTTAAAAATAAATAAAACAAAGAACAAAATGGCACAGTGTGACAGCATATACGATGGCGTGGGATTCGATTCCAAATCGGGGAAATGATAATATTCAAATCAAGTTCATTTCTCTGCTCATAGTCACACGCAGTGTTTCGTAATTAAGCCTAAAATGGATAACAGAGTGTTTTAACACTAGTATATCTCTGCCTACACCGATATACGGAATAAAGGGTGAAGCGAAAAGAAAAGGAACACGAATATATAAACGGTATATATGATATATTAAAGGGTATATATCATATAACAAAAGAACGCTTCACTAAATCAAAGAACACTTCTCTTGCCCTTGTTGTAACGACAAGTGTGGCACTTATCGTTATAACAAGACATGCAGTTGTTTCGATACCTTTGTTCCACATATGGAATATACTAAACCGACCGTTAAAAAAGCAATAAATAATAATATAAATTACAATTGTAATCTGTCTGTCTGTTACTCATCAATCTGTCACTTCTAATTGTGTCACCGCGAACATATACGATATGTAATGTGTGTGCTATTGATGTAATACTAAATGGTCATTTCAAGAGGTGCGGGATCAAATCCGTTTTCTAAATATGGCATTTTCAATTTCCTAAGTGTGCGAATAACATTTAAAAAAAATATATGTTAAAAATATATGGTAATTATTTGCAATACAAATGTTCTCTGAAACTCGACGGTTGTGGATTCGATCCGTATTCGGGGAGAGTTTGTTGAATTTCACCAGTCAATGTCATAGCTGAAATTTACGACAGAAACCAAAGACTACAGCGTCTTGAAATAATACTCTCTCTGTATCTCTGTGACGGACCTAATTTTATTTATATATACATATTATAATATTAAGACGTGCAATACCATGCGCATACCACTGCAGTTGGAGAGAACCCAGTGTCAAGACACTATTCTCCACTTATATTGCAATTTATTGTGATATTATTTTAACAGTTTTACTTAATATTCGTTAAATATACGATGATAATAAAAATATACGTTCCTTTGGAACTGTGTATATCACTTCATACGAAAGTGTATATTTATTTGATTAATTTAATGCATCCCTAGAATAATGTTTTTTTTTATTTCTAGCATTCTTCTCCGTATAAACATCACGTGCTATTTTAATATTTTATATCTGTAAAATGATAATTTACAATTTATATATATTTATTGTTTTATAAATAACGCAACACTTGTAGTGTTCTCACCTATTCTGATATCATAACACATTGTTATATTTAGCCAATTAAAAAAACACATTGTGAAACAAAAAAGATAACTAAAAATAAGTTTAGTTTTTTGTATACTGACTTATTAAGCAACAAAGACGAATTATATTGAGGTGATCGTCTCTCAGCATCCGTTGTCATGACAGCGTCCGACTGGAGTTGTGAAGTTGCAAACGCGATTGGTTGTTAGTTTGAGCTGAACGGTTTTGAGCTCAACGGTCATATTGAAATTATGCTCATTTCTCCTCTCTATTAAGACAATTTGGCCCAGCGTTGAGTTCGGCCAATTCGGTGCAATATGTACTGTCCTGATTTTGGGCGGATATGGATGAACTGATTAACTTAGCAGGATTCTATTAGCCAACTCCATCAGCATTATTTATTTATATGCAATTTTGAGGCGATATTGTGATTAGGCGGATTTGAAGACAATACAATGTTTTCACCCGGACTATCCGTGTAATGAGATATTTTGTCGTATTTTAAGTGTATGGTGCAGCTTTTTTATTCAATTTCTTATTTTCTTTATGTATTACAAAGTATGTATATCTACGTACTACCCAAAAGCGACCTGTTTTGTTCACAGGGCTAGCTTAGAATATAATATTATTAAAAATAAAATGAATTGGCTGTAATTACGACCCATTTACCTAATTTCCACATTTTTTTACTATTATTTCAATCTCGATTCAATTTAAGATATAGTATTCTATATGAGGAAATGCCAAGAACTCAATAGTTTAGCCGTGAGAAAACTAAAGGTGTACCATAGTGCCGACAAATGGTCGGACAAACCAACGTACATTCATAATGAGCGTTGCGTACATCTCTTACATAATTGTAATCATTATTTAGAGTCACCATCCGTCTCAACTTTGCCGGGACAGTCCCGATTTAGATGATATAGTTTTGTGTCCCGTCAACCTGTTAATATTATCCCAATGCTTGATAACGTGCCAAGCATTTATTACGTAAGACTATATCTATGGGGAAGGTAAGTGTGTGACAGTTTGCATAGAATTTTAATATGAAACACCAAATTTGTCTTGATTTTTTCTTGAGATTCTTACGTATTCAATATTAAGCCTTACAATTAATTACCCATGTAAATGACTCGGTCGATTTTGATATTTCTTGTACACAAGCGAAAAGGAATGAAAAATGGCAAAAATCGTTTAAATGGGTAGCGCCAATAGCGATATGTGACAAACGCTACCTTTAATTAAATATGGAGTGCATCTCTTACGTCAATGAAATCGGTTGTAAAGTCACTTCATTTAATATAAAGAGAGAAGAGGGAGATTATTCCAAAAAAATATTGTATATACTTTAGCCATTTTCTTTTTTCTACAGTGATTCTCAGATCGGTTGGTTTTATTTTGCAAAATGTGGCAACTCCGCTTCTGCTATAGAAGCAGTGGATACTGCGGTGGTACATTACAAGGTGCAGTATGCAAGTCCTCAATCATCATACAGGCTTACAAATTACCGTGAAGTGAAACTAGTATCGCAATGCTTTTGAACTTTGAAAATGGGAGCTTTGAAATAGCGCTTTCGAACATTTTAGTTTGTTGTTAACAGATTGTATAGTAACTGTAACCTGTGATAATATTTTATAATATGAATAGATATAAAATATTATCACAGGTTACAGTTACTATATAATATATATGATAAATATAATATGAATAGATTTCTATCATTCCTTTGGAAGGCAGAGGTAACCAAGTATCAAGATACTCCTCTCTCCGCTCTCCGTCTAACTTCGTGGAAACTGAACGTGCGTTTTGTCAAACCCGAGAGAGGAAATGAAAATAATTTAAATAATCTTACCCGAATGGGGATCAAACCCACAACCATTGTGATTGCAGGCAGACGCTGTCCCTACCACACGACGATAGCCTCAGAATAACTTTCATAAAAAGCAATAAAGTATAAAAATGTTATATAAGTGTGAAACAGAGTATAAGTTCCCATAAGCTTATTCTGCAGCTTTAGCTAACTTTCTACACTAGACGGCGGAACCTAATACATTTTAACTGGCGGAGTACCTGTATTTTCAAATGGTATTTAATTTTTTTTTTAACCCAAATTGCCGTTCTACAAGTTATTTGTCCGAAGTCACAAATCTTATCTAATTATATTTTTTGACTGATAACATTCAATGATAAACTATTAACTGTTAACAGTCAAAAAATATAATAAACTTGCGACCCACTTGCAGCTTCGCTTGCGTAAACCACACGACAATGTACAAAAAAATCCGAAAACTTAAATTACACACTTTGCTTAAATTTATAATTTAGATGATTGTTACTTTTATGAACCTATTGAAATGAAATAAACACTAAATGTTAAGGGAAGTTTACCGAAATACAATAATCAAAACTGCATTTAAATCGGTAAAGCCGTTTGTAGATTTGCATGCGCAAACGAACAGACAAAGAGACAAAAAAAAATATGTTCTATATTAATAAATTCCCCCAATAATATTTTGTTTTCATAAATCTTCCGTGTACAGACAGCGATTTTATTATATGTGTAATAGATTAGCTTAAAACGATATTTCTCCTTAAATATTATTATATTAGAATTAGAGTCGTGTTATTTTAATATATTTCACAATCTTTTGATATATATATATATATATATATATATATATATATATATATATATATATTATCTGTGTTACACGAGTAAATTTACTTCAAACTCTATAGTTGCTGTGTACATTACGACCTTTGCTAGAGAGAGCGGTGAAAGCACACGACAGGTACCCTAACAGATGATTTACACAAAACAACTTGTTTTGATATATTTGCATTTCTATCACGGCTCTTCTACTAGACTAGGCAGAGACCGTGGCATTGTTTATATGTATGAAATATTTTTTATCGCCACTCACACTCACAACACGCGACACAATACAACATGTCTCGATTTCGGGTGAATAATGGAAAACGGAGTGACTTGACACTAGATTCTCTCTGACTACCCTGAAATGTCTGTATATATACAATGGCAGAAAATATGTTAGAAACTATTAATGTTTATTAAAGTTGTTTGAACTCTATAATTGCATACACAGTTTAAACGGTTTTTCATCGAATAGTTATCGCATAGTCGACCTTTAGCCGTGAGAGGTGAAAGTGAGGGATAGGCTCAGCTCGTGATCACTATAATGTTTAATCTCACGACAGTATCCGTCGTACTTGCAATTATTTTAATATACCTATAAAATCAGTGCTGTACTACAAACGGCAAGATGTGGATTCGAATACGGGTTGAGGTTATTTGTTATATTACACTTATTTAGAACGTACATCTTTAAATCGTGTTTCCGTCCCATAATTCACAATATTTTTATTATTTATTCTCTGCTGGCTGATAGTGGAGAAAGAAGTGTTTTGACACTAGGTTCTTTCTGATTACACTTTTTTTTAACGCCCGATTGGAGAGTCGGATGCGGTTATGTGGGACTTTCGACTGGCTGATGTAGGCCGTCTGTATACCCCCAAAAACCACTCGGTGCTCCACCTCGACCGCCACTGGCAGGGCCCAAGGGGACTACAATCTTGCGTGAATCCCGGCGGCGAGAGACTGCTAGGCACGTCTCGGAGACAAGGGTGGTGGGTCACCCCCGACGGCCAGATGAGTATGTAAGGGTCAGCTCCCCAAAGCTGACCCTGACTCTGGTCGATCTCTCTGATTACCCTGCTATATGGGAAAGGCGTGAAGTTAAAAAAAACTATATATATGCATAAGAACTACACAATTTTTAATACACAAACGTCAATTAAACACATTGTGTTTTCGACGTACACTTTATTACACAGTGACATATAATCAACTCGTTTAGATTTAACTTTAAAAAAAAAAGCAATTCAAACAATAAACATCAAAGTTTTTACTAAAAAAAGCCTAAAACACGTGTCACGAGTTGGCACTTAAAATTGCTTCACGTCTAAATTGCTTAAGGAATTTGTTACTGCGCATACTTTCCCACATTCTCGTCTCGTATATGATTATTATATATAAGAACCATAGATATTTTAATAACGTATATTATAAAAATTAAAGTCTTTCTCGATTCTGACTCAAGTTCTTGAAGAGTAAATTTATTCTCCGAGGCGTTGTAGTAGTATGCGTGAGCTTTCCTGCAACGTCTCGCCGGGGTGAAGAGGGTTTCCGTTGGGTTTTAGTGGGTAGTATCAGGTATACTTGCCGGTGAGTCCCATCGTCCGTTTCCGCAAGGGTCTGCACATGGGCGGTATGCGCAAAGGAAAAAAAAAAAAAATTGTAACTTTTTCTTTAGTACACGAGTTATAGACAAGCGCGGATTCAGCTCTCAGAAAAGGTTGCGGTCACATTACTACCAGGTTTGGGAATTTTTACCAGGTTTTGGAATTTTAACTTTACTGGTATTTAGACGATATTGCGTTATGAATGAATATTAGTTACTAGCGACCCGCTCACGGATTCGCCTGCGTAAACTACACGATTAAACTATTATATAGTATCGTCGCCCGACCGTGTTCTTACTTAAATCATAAAGTTTACTTAAATTTATGCTTAAGCTTAAAATTTGCCACGTACGAAGCCCCATAATTAAAGAACTGAACTGAACTCTACTTGTCAGTCAGGGTAATGGGCAAGGCTATCATGCCCACAACGATGGATCCGCTTTTGGCTATAGACTATTTAGTTGCTTATTCCTCGTTTCGTATTATTCAAAATATTGTTAATGCCAGATTTATAATTATTATTTTTTAACATTTTTTAAAGTGTTATACACTAAGGAAATTGAAAAAGACATATTTACAAAACGCATAAAAATTTAACGCAGCGGGATTTGAACCCGCGCCTCTTGAAAACCTTGTACTGTTAATTAAAGAACTGAACTGAACTTTACCGGTAACGGTACAGATATATAAATAGATTTATAATTCTAATTTTTTAACATTTTTTTTAAAGGGGTATTTCATTTAATAAAAATATATTGAAAATAAAAAAATATATATATATTTGAGACCAAGTCATACTGTATTTATTTAAATACATAAGAGTACTTGTAATTAAAATAATATTTGAATCTAATGTGCTGCAGTCATCGTCCGTCTATAAACGCAATGGTAGCTCATTCGATGCCTACACGGGGAAATGTGTAATTATTGTCATTTCCCCGCCCGCTGATAGCACAAAGCGCGGCGTTGAGATCCGTTCCTCAACACGCAATGTCTCAGATTCGGGCGACACCGCTATGCGATATAAAGTTTACAAATAAAATTAAAATAACTTCGTTGAATCATTCTTTCTATGTTTCTCCATCTTAGGAATAAAACGACGTAAACGAATAAAGAAAAGAAACAGGTTTATATTAATTTTGAACGGTGTATACCCGAATTTATTAGTACATTGTTGAGTCACTGGACCAGGTGGTCTTCTGTAAGTAATAAGATTATTGAGAAAAATATATTTTTAGAAAACGTATAAAAGTTTGAACGCAGCGCCATTTGAACCTGCGCCTCTTGGAGGCCGTCCAAGCGCTCTGACCGCTAAGCCACGCGTTCTACATCCGGTTACGTCGAATCTCTTATACGAATATTACAATTTATTTCTGTGTTAGAACCTCTGTAGAGGGATTTTTACAAATTTCGGCTACCCAATGATTATTCTACCAACAATCGTTTGGCAAGAGAGCATGCTATATATTAAATATGAGATATTCAAATTACAGGATTAAAATTATTATTGTATTATTGTCATATTAATTTTGACACAATAAAATAATAAATGGACATAAAGCTTAGTTGTACTTGGATAGTAAAAGCTTACAGGTATATAATAAACTAAGAACAATTATTTCATATTTCAACTGTGTGGCCATATTACACTTCAGCCAAAACAAGGATTTTTTTTATATGAGTAATGTAATTTTGAGTTTAATAGTTAGTGATTTTAATTTTATTTTTTATAATGTTATGCCATTATGTAGATTGGGAGTGGAGAACGGAGGGTCTTGACACTAGGTTTTCCCTGAGTACCCAGCTAAGCGAAAAAAGTGTGAAGCCGAGACTGAAAATAGAGATTTTTAAAAGACAGATTTTTTAAACTGTTTTAAGACCACTTTATGACCGTGGGTATGTTATTTCTTGTAATAATTTGCCAACTATTCCGCTTCATACAAATATTACATACATTTCTAACATTAGTAAAAAAAACTAACATGCAAGCTAAAAATATTTCCAACTTTAATGGTGTCAAAACATAACAGAATTGCAATTTAACTATAATTAAGTTCTTCAAGCATTCCAGAACAACAAAACTACCTAATAATAAATTATACTTACGAAATTACTGAAACATTCGTCCTAAATACCAAGTCTTAGCATTTATATGTATTTTAATTAGATAAATATATATAAATGTGTTTTAAGTGGCCAGTTCTAGTT
Source organism: Podotricha telesiphe (assembly GCA_038994665.1). NCBI lineage: Eukaryota > Metazoa > Arthropoda > Insecta > Lepidoptera > Nymphalidae > Podotricha > Podotricha telesiphe. Next base: position 26,045 of record JAOYRR010000631.1, read on the forward strand.
GTAAATTGTAGATATATCTATAGAGATGTAGGACCTATACCGCCTTGATCTAGATGCGGTCGGTCTCCAAACTCCCTGTCACTTTTAACTGCTCTAAACTTACTTTCGAAGATATGTTACAAATTTTCGACTTAGTAATTAAGATACTAAAAGAAAAAATTAAGCTTCATGCTTTCTGTCGCATAGCAGGGTACGAAGAGAGCCGCAGCCGGGGTTCACGGAAGATTAGAGTTCCCGTGGCCTCGGCTAGTGGCGATCGATGAGGAGCACCGTGAAATCTTAGTGGGTACACGGCCGGCCTACATCTACCAGTCCAAACGCCTATATATAAAACGAGTCCCCCAATCAGGAGGGTATCCGTAACAAGTTTCCTTATGTAAAATAATGGGAAGGCAGGATAGAAACTAGAATTAAGGCACTCAGTTCTCTAATTTCTACCTGAATCCGAAACATTGCGTGTTGCGTGGCGAATTTACGCCATGCTTTAAAAAAAGTAGAGCGGCGGAATCAAAATCATTGAAATATAATTATTCGAGAGGGGATCGAGCCTGACGCACCTATAGATATAGCCTTTAAGAATTATTAAGACACATTAGAAATTGTTTTTATGTATTAATATTTTATCATAACTGAATTATTTTCTTTTCCCTGCCCTGGTGAACAAGACAAAGCGCGGCGTTAAGCTTCACCACCCAATATCCAGTGGGTCGAACTCGGGCGGACAGTGGTAAACGGATTGTAACACTGTCACTAATAAATCTGTTAATTATTGTATTATTGTATTGGAAAAAAAATAAAAAATAGAAGTCCCGCTGGGTTTCTTGCGCCGGTTCTTCTCAGGTCTGAGGCACTAACTTTAGTGAACCGTTGGTAAATTGTTTGACGTTCTTATTTTGAATAAAAATATTTGACTTTAAGATTGTCTTAAAACTTTTTCTTTTATTTACAATTAACATAGTGCGTTTTTTTTGGAATATGAAGGTACTACACATATTACATAGTATTAAATTCTGTAATATAAATAAAACTCGATAGACCTCACCTTTATATATATGGTCATGCATGCGTTAGCGTATAGAGTGGCAAGCTAAGGACGTAAAAACTAAAGTAGGTCACTTCGACTGTAGTGGAGTTAACAAATATCATTACATATGACTTAAAAGTACATTCAATAACAATAACTAAGCACTGACCAACGCTTAATGATACTATATACTTATGCATGCGAATATTGTTTAAAGTCATATTTTTAAAGGATATTTTATCATATATTTTTATACAGCTTTACGCTGTTTTCCGCATTTCTAGGTAGTCAGAGAGAACCTAGTGTCAAGACACTACTTTCTCCACAAGTTGAATGGCGTACTCAACAGTTTAATTTGCATTATATTTTTTAGTATGTATCGTTTGTATTTTACGTTACATTTGGGTAGCAAGAGTACAATAAGATTTGGTATAAGTCACTCCGATCGCCATCTGGCCATAATTTTTAAAACGTTTTCTATAACAAGTTCCGCCCTTTGTGTAATTACACGGAGAAAACACGTATCTTATGAAATATATGTATAATAAATTGTTTGTGGACTTCGAATACTAAAAATAAAATAAGTAATAAATGGCATATTTTATTTTAACTTTTTATTTCCAGATGGGATCCGAAACGTCGCATCACGCCAACAGAAGCAACACGCCATGAATTCGTAACTGGATGTGCCCTAGGCAGTACACCCTCTGGAGTGCTGGCCTTGCCACGCCTGCCTCCACCGAGGCCGGCGAGGACCGCCCTCCTGCACTCCCAGTCGGCTGGAGACGTCGCCGCTATGCTAGGCAGAGCGTGACCTAAAGATACCTGAGGCAGAATAGGGTCTGGTGGCCTTCTTTAATCTCTGATTTTGCCCATAATTTGATTATTGTTTTAACAAAGAAATGAAGACGCATAGATGATAAAGGACTTTTTTATTTAATTAAATGTAAATCGTTTTCTCAAGTATGACTAGTAACTAATCGATTTAACATCATATTTAATAACCGTTTTCTATTTTGCAAATAAATTGTCAACTAAATGCGACTTCGTTTCTATCAGAACACTGTTGAGTTAAATTTCGTTTAGATAATTTTTAGACTTCTATAATTGCTATTTGGCAGGACCAAATACGTGACGCCACGCAGCTAATAATCCATCTTCTAATTAGACTAGCGAAATCGATTATACAATCGATATTAGAACTCGCTGCGATAATAACTATTATTCAGCTTACTAAATCTTGCCACGAGTATAGACTTACAACAGTTGACCAAACGTGACTCCTGAGCTGAGAATCTTGGGCAACAAAAATGCTTTCTCTTCCCGTATCCATCAGATATCTATTCGATAGGCCATCAGTTCTGCGCTACTTAATGCCATGTACATTTGTGTTACCTCCATTGCGCAACGTCTAAGGCACTTTTGAAACTAACGACCTAAATGCGGTTACGATTATAGGAATTGCTAATACTATTTATTCGAATAAGTTTATTTTGTGTGCCAAAGGAATAGGTCTTTTCGATTGCTCTAGTCGTTTTGCGTTGTAATCGAATAGAAATATTTTAGATAACTTTGCGCATTATTGTCTTGAGACAAGGCAAAGGTTCAAGGTAGATCTCATAGAAAGCATGAAGCCTCATGTAGATTAAAAAAAATATGACTGAATTATAGTACAAGATGGTATACGTCGGCATTCATATCACAATGGCTATATAGATTTTAGGCAGTATTAAAAAAAAAAAACATTTATTTACTATTTGTAACTTGTAAATTTTGTTTTTTTTTAAATATCTAGCCTATTCCCAGTAGCCTTACCAGTATTACTACTGGGCATTTCCTTCTCAATAGATTTACCAGTGATACAAAACAATATTGACATGAAGACTTAATATCTTACTACCAGTAAGTCTGTTGGTAAGGAAATTAGTACTACTGGCAAAACTACTGGGAATAGGCCAAATATGTCCAAAAGGATGCTGGTTAAAATCGAGACACATACATAAAGTGTTTGATAGATTTGTAAGATTATATCATTTTTTTCAAATAAAAAATTAAATCTAATAAAATTTCGGTGCCACAAGTAGCTGCTTTAGATGGATTAGTTTAGCATATCTTCTGCCAAATTGATATAAATGTTTTCTCTATACTGTACATGCTTAGTGTACATGTGTTTCTTGTTGACACATTGTCGATTTTTTTATCATAAAAAATTTCATCAAATCATAAATCTCCAGTGTGTTTTTCATATATTAGCTTCGTGTATTTGATTCTAGTCTTCAATATATCGGCTATAATAGTTTTCTGGTAAGTGTTAGGGCGTGAACCTGTAGTTTTTGTAACCATAGTTAGATAGACAATATTATAACTTCTCGACGTTCTAAAGTCTCAAATATATTAGTTTTTTATAACCTAACTATAGAGTTTATATGTTTTCTGTTGCCTAATAAAATGGCGAAGGTCACCGTCGAAACGGTCTAACCGACAATTTTGGGCATTATTTAAGTAGTGTTAATTATATTTATTGATCAGGTATTATTTGTTGTATATTTTGGATTTATTGTATGTGTGAATTGTTTGTTTAACAAATATGTGTAACAAGTTAATCGTTAAAAAATTGTAGTATATAATAATTTTCTTAATTATGATTGATGAAATATTTGAAAACAAAATATATTGTGACTTCTAAAAGTTATTTTCAATAGACAAAATTTGTAAATTCGTTTATTTAATAGATTAATACGTACATTCTGTCTTATGCAGTACCGTCTTTACTATAACACACAAAGGCCCCACCTAGTGCCCCTGACCTTGCGGGGCCCCTGACCTCGCAGAGCCTCTTATAAAAGTTTATATAGTAATACATTATTTTTAATTTATTCAATTTTTCTAATAGGCTTTAAATCCGCGTGTACCCAAGGGCCCTGTAATGTCCAAAAATGGTGCTGCTTTTTATTTTGAAAATAAGTTAGTTCATTTTAGCAATGACTGACTTTATCAATCACATTTCGAAACACAGACTTTGAACAAAATGTGATTTGAATCTATATAATTTTTTTCTTTTCTAAATATGTCCTTTTCAATAGTTTTTGTTTTCTCTAGCTAACCTAAAGACCAAATGTTCCACGATTTGTGAAGTTTTTATTAGTAAAATTAGATAATTGTTATTGGTGTGATAACGGAACTAACTACATTAGTTTAAAGGGTATTCGGTAAACGGACTATATATTGAATAATGCTCAAATTTCAGACTCAGTTTTATGCTGTATAGTATCATGATATTCTGCTCTCCGCTTTTCCGAATTCGAGATCATACAAAAATTATATACGACTTTCAATGTAGTGTCAGGTGACGTATTGGTAATTGTCCTTGCTTTTTGCCAACCATTAAAATTTGACATTGCATTACTCTGTGAGATTCGAACCGAGTACTACTAAGCTATGCTAAGCACTTCTACTATACTGTAAGAAGTTGAGCATAATGAATTATTTATAAAAGTAATTTTCTTTTAAGTATTCACTTGGATGTTGGGCTTAAGCTATCGGAACACTGTATTGGAATCGGAATCGGACACGTGAGCAAATTTTCAATCGAATCGAACTGTTGGAAAGTGAGAAGTGAGTTGAATTCATGTTTTATGGCTTGCTTTCATGGCAAGTTGACTAAAGCGTTTTGAAAATAATAAATTATTTCTTTTTTTTTTTTATTTGAATTCTAGAACCGGTTTTAACTGAATACCCAACTTGTCAATGTCTGTACATGTGTAATGGTAAGTTAGTGTAAATACCTACAGTAGAATATTCTATATTCTAGGCGAAGCCAAACTGTGAATTGTATTAACTATTAATAACGTACTAGTTTAGTTAAGAGCTAGTTTCCATTACTACAGACAGATAAAACGTTTTTTTTTTATTATTATTATTATATACTTCGATCAGTTCTCGACTACATGTGATTTTATAATAATCAGATATTATATGTATGTAAATATATTAGTATTAAAAGGTCTAATATATATTTTATATATACATATAATTATAATATTTTATTAATTTAGAAAAATTTATTAAAAATTTAAAAAAACAATTAAAATTATTCAGCATTTAAAATACAAAACCTAAACAGATATCTTGTCGGTCGTATAATGGGAACGAGCTCAAAGCTCAGTATTACTGAAACTTGACAGGGCACTTTCAATGTAGTTCGAAAGGAATTACTTATTGCCATACAAATAAGGGTCATAACGTTCGCAATGAACTAAATCTAGGCTTTTTGTGAAAGGATATTATGATATGTTTCCCAACTTAGCTTTGTGGATGGAGAAATAGGCAACGGTCAGCTGCCCAGATGTTTGCCGAGGACTTTATAACATTTTAAAGCTTTATTTAAAAGAAATTCTTCCATCGTGGCTCGGTGACAGTGTGTGACTGAGTGTAAACGCGATTGGTTGTGGATTCGAGTCTCACTCGGGGAATAGATTATATTTCCTTTATTTTCATTTCTTTCGTCTGGCCTACCCTCCCCCCTCTCCAAAGAGTGGCGTTCTGAGTTCTGCCACACACAATATCTCTGACTAGCCCTACTTTGTTAAAAAAAATATATATTTTTATTGGAATTCGGTATTTTTTTTTTGGTATTATTTTTAAACGTGGCAGCTGAGTTTAACCAACCGTTTACTTCACCAATGTCACGTGAATTATAGATGACCCCATATATTCTGCTTATCGTTAAATGTTAGCGACCCGTTCATACCTTCTCTCGAACTATGTCTGTTTCGTATTTTCGGCCGCCTTTTCGTAAAAAATCGCAAAAAAACTAAAAAAATGGGAGAAAAAAGTAGATTATGTTCATCTCAAGACCCTCAAGTTTCTCTATACAAATTATAATAAGTTCACCGGGTTGGCTGTGATGACGTCACAGACAGACAAACAGTTACGCATTTGTAATATTATAGTATATAGTATGGATTGGTTTAAATATTTGTACACAACAAAACTTATACTCGTAGTGTTGTTCATCCAAGCTCTTACTAATTAATTTCGGTCTTCGACATCACACAACCGAGAAAGCCGTGTTGGCCCTTTTTCGTGAAACTTTGAGAGGGAAATAGAAATAAGCTTGATACAGAAGTGATAATAGCCGTATAACAAATAGAAGGAAGTAAACGTTTAATGTAATTGCCCTGACCAATTAAAGTTTCTAAAATACTCGTATATAAGTTCGATATCAAATCAGATCGTACTTGTTAGCCAAAAAATAAAATTGCACAGATAACAAATCTTAATTTTTTTTTTATATTAACTGTCGTTAATTAAGCAACACTCAAAGATATAAAAGACCGACAGTAAAATTTAAATTGATTATCGTAAAAAATATATTGATTATCTGTATTGTACTGCTAATATAATATTTGTATTACAAGGACAAGAAAAGGTTTGAAGACGTAAAACTTTTGATTTACTTAATATTAAGAAGTCTTATTTGAACCAATTGAAACTGAAATCAATATACTATATATAACAGGTCTTCGCTTTTAAAAATACCGTATTAAAAAAAACTAAGCTAAGTTACCATCACACCATCACTCTATCGTAATGTCAAAGTACTAGACTGTCTTCATTTAAACTGTATTGGTCGGTAGAAGGCTTCAGAAATTGTAAGATTAGCACATATTTATATAATAGGATAAAAATATAAATTAGACTAGACCAAAGTTTCTTATTTAAGCGTGATCGCAGACCGGCGAAAATACGAAATAGATATCTAGATTGAGCAGTTCACGCGGACGAAGTCGCGAATTGTATGCTAGGTATAAATTATAAATCAAGAATCTGCAGTTTTATTGTGCTATTTTTTTTAAAGACCCCCAATTAATATAATAATATATGTAAAATAAGGAAAAAGAACCATCGATTTTTTTAGCACTTTGGTTTCCAGTAATACTGAGTTCATAGAGAAGTAGGTGTGTTTTCGTTTAAATGAGTTGATATTCATAGATTTAGAAAGAGGGTTGTTTATATCTAAACATGATAACCGTTATGATATAGAATCATAACGGCTAACTTTACACTGTACATTCGTAAGCGATTGTTTCGTTTAAATATAATGGATATTAAAATTCTTCCAAAAATATCAAATTGTGTTATAATTTTGGTCCTGTCACTTTTAACTTATAAATTTAGAAGTACTAAGAAATTCTAATTCGAGGCCATCGCGGCGCAGTAGGACAGCGTCTGGCTGCAAATGCTTGGTGTTGGGTTCGATATCCAGTCGAATGAATTGTGAACAAGACAAAGAGCGGCGTTGAGGTCCATCACTCAATAAGGATTCAGGAGTCCAGGACTCAGGAGAGAGGAGTGGAGAACTGAGTGTTTTGACACTAGAAAAGGTGTGAAGTTGTACAAATAAAAGATATATCATAATAAGATCTTTGGTTTTCGTGTTTATTACACATTTTGAAATGAAACTATTTTCGACCAGATTAATCGCGTATATTTTTGGTATTCGAAAATACATATTAGAAAAACGACGTTTCGAACACTTTACAGTAGTCCGTGGTCACAGGTAGACTTACTGTCTTTAGTTACATTTCCAAAAGATATATATATATTAGGATTTAATTGACATTAAATTGATGTATAGTACAAACATTAACAATATAGTTAAAAGGTGAGGTATATATATATAACTATGAGTGGCTGTAAGTTTATTAATCGAATTAATTAGCTAACTCAAATATTAATTAAAACATTATTGTATTTGCCATTATTTAATAAAATGCTAGAAACAGCTAACAATTTACCAAATATAAGAAACTTTTTATGAAATCAAAATTGTAACAATAATTTATATGCAAGGATTTTTAGGAAATGTATAGAAATATTGGAACCACCGCCTCTTGGAAACCGTCCAATCGCTCTGACCACTAAGCTGTGAGTTCTACATCCAGCTGCGTCAAATTCGTATACGCTTATTACAACTTATATTTGTTATTAGCATCTCTGTAGAGAGATTTTTACACATTTCTTCTACCTAAAGATTACAAAATATGTTTTTCTATTTCCCAAGTGTGTGATTAACACTTTAAAAATGTAAAAAATATCTATAGACTAGTTATATTATAAAATGTAAGAAAATTGTGCATTAACAAAAGTCGTTCTGCTTGATGGGTATTTTGAGTCCACGCAAACGAACTAGCGGGCAGTTATTAGTCATAAAATAACAGTTTAAACAATATGCCATAATACATACAAGAGATTTTCGTGTGAAATGCATTTACAACTCACTCACTCACTATTAATGTGTTTAATGTGTCCACAATTACACATACTTAGCACTCAAGCAATGTAAGAAACAAAGGCAATGCACATTTAAACAGTTATAATTACATACACTGATTATCTTTTAAAATACAACGAAGCAGGTAAAAATATTGTAACACTGTCAATATTTTTTCCTTTTACGTATCTCGCATAGTTTGCTATAGTGGAGCGGTGAGACAGACACGATTGGTTGTGGATTCGATTCCTATACGGGGGAATGATTATATATGAAAAATATTTTCTTCCCTCTGCCATAAAAGAGTGCGGCCTACAGTTCCGCCACTCAATAGGCAATGTCTACAATTAAGTGAATATCAAAATATTTGGACACTAAGTTCTCTCTGCCTAACGTACTATTTAAAAAAGAGTGAAGCATTAAAGAAGTATATAGAAACAAAAATCCACTTTTTGAAAAACTTCGAAACATTGCATATTAAGTGACGGAAACCAACGCCACTCTGTGTGTTCCCAATACAGGGAAAGACAAATCTATACATATAATAAAAATGTATTTTATCGCTGTCTGTACATGGAAGATGTATGAAAATACATATTATTGGGGGCGTTTATCAGTGTAATAGAACCCAAAACAATTATTTTTAGTTTTCTTTTCTGTTTGTCTGTGTGTTTGTGCACGCTAATGTCAAGAGCGGCTTAATAGATTTAAGTGCAGTTTTGGCTATTGTATTTTAATAATTTAGTTCTTTTCCATTGAAAGTTTATTTTATTTCAATCGGTTCATAAATAAAAAAGTTACAACCATTCAAATTATATATTCAAGCAAAGTTTGTGATTTAAGTGAGAACGCGGGCGGGCGAAAAATCTAAATAAAGATCTAAGAATCTAAAGAAAAGTCGTGTAGTTCGCGGGTCGTTAGTAATTTAAATACAATATTTCTTCCTAATAAGGATCAAACCCACAATCATCCTTAGCACCATATATGTCTAACACAAGTGTTATTATGATTTTATTAATCTATATATATTATTTCAAAAACATATAATTTAAATGTAAAACTTGTGATTAAAAATTATTAAAAAGTAAATAATTTAATGTATTTGTAAAGCGTTATTAAATGGCTTGGACTTGGACTTGACTGGAACGCATAGCTTACCGGTCAGAGCGCTTCGACGGCTGCCAAGAGGCGCGGGTTTGAATCCCGCTGCATTAAACATTTTATACGCTTTCTTGACAAGAATAAGTTAAAATAAAGTATATATATATATATAAAATTTTTAAATCGGTTGTGCTGCTAAGTAAAATTCCACTTTTATTCTTACATAATAACAATAACTATAAGCTACTAATAGTATCTGAATAATAAGCTTATTGATTTCCATATATTATGCAATTTAAGGCTAATATACAATAAGATTACTTTCCAATATATTTATATAATATTCGCGTATTTTTATAATATCTTATTGAGAAATGGTCTGCCTTAAGTGATGTCTGTAAAGAAGTGACAAGCATTTTATTTTTAACTTTGTTCAAGATTAATTTAAAACGGGACACCATCTTGTGATAAATCATTCCGTTTTACATTTGGTGGCGCAGTTGGAAATATCTTAGCTGTACAGGCATATACGTTAGTAGTAAATTCGATTCCTGCTTGCTGGATTTTTGTACCTTAATGCGGCGTTATCGGAAATGTCAGACACAAACCCGCGCCTTTTGAAAACTGTTCAAGGTTTTCCTACAATTTTTTTTAAATATCAATAATTCAAATCCCGCTGCGTGTGTGCGAATAACACTTTAGAAAATATTAAAAAAAAAGAATATTTTAAATTGAGTATTAAATTAATCAAGTTAAATTATAAACTGCAACAAGTCCGTGGTCACAGGTCTACTGCAAAGTGTTCGAAACGTCGGGTTCCTAAAATGTATTTTCGAATACCAAAAATATACGCGATTAGAGTAGTAGAGGTTCTATCTTATTATTTCATTAGTTTAACATTAGGGTTGCTGATGCTACGAATCTCTTGGACTGCCAAACGCACAAATGTGTCAACCATCCGATAGCTGAATGTTCAAGAGCGTCTTTTGGCAACAGCGTATTTTGGACACAAAATGAGATCCAGAGAAGATGGTCATGGTTGGGAATACAGAAAGCTTACCCAGCAGATAGTCTGAACATCTAGACACAAAACTTCTACACTGCCAAAATTGTAACTGACAGGAGCCGTTGGAGACTGTTCGTCCGTTCCAGACTGATATCCCACCATGCCTACGATCTTCAGCTTCAGGACGGGCCCCAGAGAGGAATGCAACTTCGCGTTTTGTCTTAGGTAATCTTATATATTATATTATATATTTTATATGTTAATATATCATATATTTTAGATATAATAATTCTCCCGAATCAGAATCGAACTTTCAACCAGTTGTTCTAGTTAGGTTTATTCTATTCTTGTTAGGTTTCAGAGAAGAAAATTGGTACACGATGAACAATGTTGAACGAACTCCAGTATGTAACATATTACATGTACGCGGAAGTAGGTACTCGTATGTATAATTCTACACAATCTTATATAAGGACCGCTCTCCTATTTGGAAACTGGTGCTAATTATATCTAAGCAAGACGATTGCATTGTGAAAAACGCACAAAACTATATAAGTTGCCAAAAATATATTAAGAACACTCGAGGATAATAATTCTAAAAGCCTTTGCACTGTTACGTTATGATTGCGCAGTGCAATTTTTATTTTGAATACTCAAGCTAATTTCTTATATATTGTGGATGTTGTAATAGCAGAAAACGGTAGAGCTGGGTTTCTATGGGCTCTTAATAAAATGTCATATTTATAAATATATATTAATTAAAAAACAGAAAAATAGAGTATTCATTTAAAACAGCTTCACGCTTTCCCCCATAGCAAGGTAGCCAAAAGAAAACCTAGCGAAATTTAGAAACATTGCGTGATAAGTAGCGAAAATAAACGCCGCGCTTTCACTTTCACGGAGAATCATTCCTACTAGTGAGTATCGAACCCACAACCAATCGATTTTGAAGTTAAACACTGGAACTGCGCTACCATGGCCTCTACAAGTGACTTTTAAAATTATTTTTAAGTACTATTTGTTGTTTCTGGCTTTAATCTTTATACTAAATCCTTTCTTCTACATACAATTGCATGGAGCAATAAATGCATAATATAGCCTATTTAGTTCTCCATTTATGGGTATAGAAGGCTTTACGCAAATGAAGGCCGGACAGTTCACCTTTGCTGGTTGAGTGCGGAACCCAGCGCCACATATTGTTTTACCAAAGCAGTTAAATTCACCTAATCGTTAACCCGACTGGAAATCGAAATTTACCGTCGAATATACAAGTCCAACTTCGCTACAATAATCTTAATCAACTTTTCTATTGAATACGGTTAACGATATATTATCTGCGCAATTCTCCCGACCGGTGTGGTCTTCTGATACAACTTTTGCTTAGATATAACAAAAGCGTCTTCATAAATCATTCAGTCAAATAGCCTCTGTGAACCGTAAATAGAGTAGCCTTGGCCAGAATATCATGTGTAACTTCTCTTTAAAAGGCATTTTAGAAATCTTGAGTTGTGTGCACTTAAATTTATACCTTGGAACTGGCAGCTGGAGTGACGAATCGTGTTTCTTTCCTTCCGTAATTTATGCTTCGTCTTTTCATAAATCTATACATTTATATAAACAAATTGGAGTGTCTGTTTGTAATATTAAAATAATCACTTTTTACGTATATACGGTACATATACCAAGATTATTCTTGTCAATCAAACAAATTTTGTCTGTCTGTTTGATCCGGCTAATCTCTCGAACGGCTGAACCGATTTTGACGGGACTTTCACTGTCCTACTGATGTAGATACCTGATGTAATAAGGAGTAACTTAGGCTATAAATAGGAAATTTAGCACAGTATTGGTTTATATAAAGAAGGAATGCGCTATGCTTATATTAAAAATACATTCAATTAATAAAATAAATGTAACACACACTAGCATGACGGTGACATAAACGTTGCTAAGGTAACGCGTATTTTATGCGTCAACGGGGACGGTATTAAGTAAAAACATTGTATACTCTCTCGATACCTTATTTCCTTTGTAAATATTCAAGTATTTATATATAAATTATGAAATAAAAGCAAATATTATATAATATATCTTTCAATGAATTTTATCTTGTACCTAACGGTTGTGTACAACTGCCAGATACTTACTAGACTAAAAACATTGAATTTCATTAAAATATAAAATGTAGTAGTTCGACAGGTGCCTACAAAAATAGCAGTGTACCCGGCGTGTTTGGCTTGGCTTGTGAGAGCTTGTGGTCCCTGTGACCCTGGTCAGTCGGGCCGGGCTGGTTTCTAAATAAAAATCCAAGGAAGCTTGCGGCAAGAGCTTGCAAAGTATGTTGCACGTTGGCACTTTAAGCTTGCCAAGCCTTGCAAAGAGTGTGACTATTACGTAAACGATTACATAGTCATAGTAAGCGTGTTTCATCCAATTTCGCTATAAATTTTCATGCTGCCATAAAACACAGAATCAAATATATTATATTCAATGATCTTGATGATAGGTTACAATTTTTTGTTTAGATACTATGCATATTGGCTTTAAATGGTAACTGAAGACATACGCCGTGAACCATCTTTTGAAAATATTAAAAATAAAAATAAAACAATATTTACTATCGACTGTTTAAAATGTTAAATTAAGAGACTCAGCTGATCCTACAGTAAAACTGTACAAACAGTTCAGAAGGACTGTGAAATATAATTTTGGAAAAAAAATTCCTGTATAATAATTGAATAGATAATACAAAAAAAAACTACAAGGAAATCGTACAAAATTACAAGAGGAATTGTAAAAACGTAAATAAAAACAAGTCATTATGTTGAGAAATTTGACGATGGACGAAGTGAAAGTTGTTTATCCAAATAAGGGCTCCCTACACTAATATGGTAAAAGGATTAAACAAAAAGGAGTCATATTGATTTGATAGGACTTTATTGAATTTTGAACCAGTGGGTGGGTGGGTGTTAGGTATTTAACATCTAAATATACCCACTATCAAAAATATCAAATTTTCATTAATTTAAATGGAGTATTAATCATTATAATATAATATGTGATAAGTATCCATTTTCGGGGTCATTCCAAGGTGAAACATTTAGAGAAAACATATAAACATTTCAACGCAGCGGGGTTCGAATACCGCTGTGAGAAAATAAAAAAAAATTATACGTTTTCTAAAAATACTTTTCAATGCCTTAGTGTGTGAATAGCACTTTCAAAATGTTAAAAAGTTGATTGTGGGTTAAAATTTTGCTTAAAGGAATGATATATCTATGCAGTGCAGAGGGTCTGCAATCAATCTGATTATTTATATGATAGGTTTAGACAGGTAGTTAGATAGGTTTTGGGTTCGATCTTTACTTAGGGAAGTAAGTATTGTGTTAAATTTATTTTCATTTATCCTTTTTATTAAGACAAAGTGCCGTTGAGTTCCGCCACTCAATACGCAATCTCTTATTCGAGTTCAAGTGAAGGTTTATCGTCGAAATATATGGATATTTTAGGGATGTATATCTGTCTAGATGAGCTTTACATCTTACATAATACAAGTATTATGCTAGAATAGTATAAAAAAAATTGATTAGTTTGCCTCTGTGTCTGGCGTGTTTCTTATAATAAATAATGAAATCATACATGCAATAAAAGTCTATAAATTTTATTTTGTATTGCGAAATCGAAAACTTCTATCGTCTTTTAAAATAGACTGTCAAAATCACGGTAATTCATTAAGAATATACTACTAGTACTATATCATAATTAAAAAAAGAAAAAGAAGGTGAAAAATAAATCATATAAAAATATTGCTTATAAAAGTTAACGAAATGGTAACATTAAACAAACATACTCGTACTATATGCGGCTTAGAATTTTATATTAATCATCATCAATCAAATATGGGTGAAATAAAAACTGGAAACTATGAATGATGTAGAACGCAAAGCTTAGCGGTCAGAGCGCTTGGACTGTTTTCAAGATGCGCGGGTTCGAATCCCGCTGCGTTCCTGATTTTATAACGTATAAAATTCCAGAAATGTTTTACAATTTCCTAAGTGTGTTAATAACACTTTTAAATGTTAAAAGTAAGTTATTTTAGTATCTAATGATAATAAAATAATAATAGCGATATAATTAATATAATAAATAATATTGAAATGAAATATATAAGAAAACGTTCTTCTCACGTTTGGGATCGTACTAATGTGAAGTGAAAGAAAATTATCTGGATGTTCAATAAGCAAGTTAATTTGAGATGATTGGTGACAAAGGTATTATAAATAATTCAAATATAATATTCTCCCAAGTGAGAATCGAACCTACCACCGACAGTTTAAAGTCGCAGTCAATGTTGAGATCATAAATTTATTATGTAACGTACTTGGCCAATATAAATATAATAAATGAAAAGATTGCGATTAGAATGTCAAGCGACATCCTCTAACAATAGCTGGCTGACAATAACTGTTAAGTAACGAATATATTTTATAACTGGGACAACTTGTCAATTGAATACTAGACACCACATGTGGTATTACCATTTAAAGTGTATTTGGAAATTATTACACGTTATTAGTCAATTATTGATGTAATTATGGGACACTTCTCGATTTGTTAAGACAAGGCCCGGCGATGGGCGCCGTCACTCAACACGCTAGTTTGCTTTGTAGTTTTATGTATTCGTTAAAGTAAATTTTTAATGTACTGATTAACTCTAAAATTGGTAAAATCTGGACATAAACTACATATACATGAGATTTCAATTTTCTTACTGTCTTCAAAATCGTTACGTTATTTTTATTATATATATATATA